>CM075688.1:42805298-43112798 GCA_037954015.1 Psophocarpus tetragonolobus | reverse complement strand
GGTTATGGTAAGGTAGGCAAGGGTAGGGTAGGGTAGGGTAGGAAAGGCAAGGGTAGGCTAGGGTAGGGTAGGGTAGGGTAGGGTAGGCAACAGTAGGCTATGTTAGGGTAGGCTAGGCTAGGGTAAGGTAGGCAATGCTAGGCTAGGGTATGGTAGGCAACATTAGGCTAGGTTAGGATATGGTAGGCTAGGGTAAGGTAGGCTAGGCTAGACTAGGGTAGCCTACAGTAGGGTAGGCTAAGATAGGGTTAGGTAGGGTACTCTATGGTAGGGGTAGGGTAGGGTAGGCAAGAGTAGGCTAGGCTAGGGTAGGGTAGGTTAGGCAAGGGTAAGGTAGGTAACAGTAGGCTAGGGTAGGGTAGGGTAGACTAGGTTAGGATAGGGTAGGTTAGGATAGGGTAGGGTAGGCTAGGATAGGGTAGGTAGGTTAGGGTAGGCTAGGCTAGGTAGGGTAGGGTCGGCTAGGGTAGGCTAGGATAGGGTAGGCTAGGGTAGAGTAGGGTAGGATATGGTAGGCTAGGGTAGGCTACAGTAGGGTAGGCTACAGTAGGGTAGGCTAGGATAGGGGTAGGTAAGGTAGTGTTACGTCAGGGTAGTGTTAGGCTAGGCTAGGCTAGGGTAGGGTTAGGCTAGGGTAGGGTAGGTTAGGCTAGGCTAGGGTAAGTTAGGCTAGGCTAGGGTAGGCTATGCTAGGATAGGCTAGGCTAGGCTAGGGTAGGGTAGCCTAGGGTAGGCTAGGCTAGAGTAGGCAACACTAGGCTAGGGTAGGGTAGGGTAGGGTAGGGTAGGGTAGGTTAGGCTAGGCTAGGGTAGGGTAGGGTAGGAGTAGGGTAGGGTAGGGTAGGCTAGAGTAGGGTATGATATGACATGCTAGGGTAGGCTAGGTTAGGGTAGGGTAGGTAGGTTAGGCAAGGATGGGGTAGGCAACAGTAGGCTAGGGTAGTGTAGGGTAGACTAGGTTAGGTTAGGATATGGTAGGCTAGGCTAGGTTAGGATAGAGTATGGTAGGCTAGGGTAGAGTAGGGTATCGTAGGCTTGGATAGACTAGAGTAGGGTAGCCTGGGATAGGGTTTGGTAACGTAGTGTTAGGTTAAGGTAGCGTTAGGCTAGGCTAGGCTAGGGGTAGGGTAGGGTAGGGTAGGCTAGGGTAGGCTAGGGTAAGCAACACTAGGCTAGGGTAGACTAGCCTAGGTAAGGATAGGCTTGGCTAAGCTAGGTTAGGATAGGCTAGGTTAGTGTAGGGTAGGCTAGGCTAGGCTAGGTTAGGATAGGGTAGGCTAGGTTAGGATATGATAGG
This sequence comes from Psophocarpus tetragonolobus, assembly GCA_037954015.1. Taxonomy (NCBI): domain Eukaryota; kingdom Viridiplantae; phylum Streptophyta; class Magnoliopsida; order Fabales; family Fabaceae; genus Psophocarpus; species Psophocarpus tetragonolobus. Next base: position 43,111,501 of record CM075688.1, on the reverse strand, counting down.
CTGGGCTAGGTTAGGATAGGGTAGGCTAGGCTAGGGTATGTTAAGATATGGTAGGGTAGGTTAGGGTAGAGTAAGGTAGGTTGGGATAGAGTAAGGTAGGGTAGCTAGGATAGGGTTAAGTAAGGTAGTCTTAGGTTACGGTAGGGTTAGGGTAGACTAGGGTTAGGGTAGGTTAGGCTAGGTCAGGCTAGGCTAGAGTAGGCAACAATAGCCTAGGGTCAGATATGGTAGGGTAGGCTAGGTTACTATGGGATAGGGTAGGCTAGGTTACTATAGGATAGGTTAGGATATGATATGCTAGGTTAGGATAGGTTAGGCTAGGCTAAGATAAAGTAAGGTAGGCCAGGATAGGATACAGTAAGGTAGGCTAGGATAGGGTTAGGTAAGGTAGTGTTAGGGTAGGGTAGGGTAGGCTAGGCTAGGCAACAGTAGGCTAGGCTAGGCTCAGGTAGGGTAGGGTAAGGTAGACTAGGCTAGGTTAGGATAGGATAGGCTAGGATTGACTAGGCTAGGCTAGGATAGACTAGGTTAGGATAGGGTGGGCTATGCTATTATAGGCTAGGATAGACTAGGTTAGGATAGGGTGGGCTATGCTATCCTAGGCTAGGATAGGGTAGGGTATTCTACGCTAGGGTAGGGTAGGGTAGGATAGGCTAGGCTAGGCTAGCGTAGGGTAGGGTAGGTAAGGGCAGAGTAGGGTAGGCTAGGATAGACTAGGGTAGACTAGACTAGGTTAGGCTAGCTAGGGTAGGTTAGGGTAGGCTAGGTTAGGTTAGGTTAGGTTAGGTTAGGCTAGGCTAGGCTAGGCTTGGCTAGGGTAGACTAGGGTAGGGTAGGGTAGGCAAGGGTAGGGTAGGGTAAGGTAGACAAGGGTAGGGTAGGCTAGGCTAGGGTAAGGTAGGCAATGCTAGGCTAGGTCAGGATAGAGTAGGTTAGGATAGGGTAGCTAGGATAGGGTAGGCTAGGCTAGACTAGGGTAGGCTAGGCTAGACTAAGGTAGCCTACGGTAAGGTAGGCTAGGATAGGTTAGGTAAGGTACTCTACGGTAGGGGTAGGGTAAGGTAGGCTAGGATAGGCTAGAGTAGGGTAGGCTAAGCTAGGCTAGGGTAAGCTAGGGTATTGTAGGGTAGGGTAGGTTAGGCTAAGGTAGGGTAGGCAACAATAGATTAGGGTAGGGTAGGGTAGACTAGGTTAGGATAGGGTAGACTGGGTTAGGATAGGGTAGGGTAGGGTAGGGTAGGGTAGGGTTGGCTAGGCTAGGCTAGGCTAGGCTATGTTCGGCTAGGGTAGGCTAGAGTAGGGTAGGCTAGGCTAGAGTATACAACAATAGGCTAGGGTAGGATATGGTAGGGTAGGCTAGGTTACTATGGGATAGGGTAGGCTAGGTTACTATAGGATAGGTTAGGATAGGATATGCTAGGTTAGGATAGGGTAGGCTAGGCTAGGACAGAGTAGGGTAGACCAGGATAGGATAGAGTAAGTTAGGCCAGGATAGAGTAGGGTAGGGTAGGCTAGGATAGACTATGGTAGGGTAAGCTGGGATAGGGTTAAGTAAGGTAGTGTTAGGGTAGCGTAGGGTAGGGTAGGCTAGGCAATAGTAGGCTAGGGTAGGGTAGGGTAAGGTAGACTAAGCTAGGTTAGGATAGGATAGGGTAGGTTAGGATAGGGTAGACTAGGCTAGGTTTGGATAGGCTACGATTGACTAGGCTAGGCTAGGATAGACTAGGTTAGGATAGGGTGGGCTATGCTATTCTAGGCTAGGATAGGGTAGGGTATGGTATGCTAGGGTACGGTAGGGTAGGATAGGCTAGGCTAGGCTAGGGTAGGGTAGGGTAGGGTAAGGTAGAGTAGGTTAGGGTAGGGTAGGTTAGGGCAGAGTAAGGTAGGTTAGGATAGGCTAGGGTAGACTATACTAGGTTAGGCTAGGGTAGGTTAGGGTAGGGTAGGCTAGGGTAGCCTAGCCTAGGGTAGGGTAGGGTAGGGTAGGGTAGGCAAGGGTAGGGTAGGCAACAGTAGGTTAGGTTAGGGTAGGGTAGGCAACGCTAGGGTAGGCTAGGGTTGATAATGGTAGGGTAGGCTAGGCTAGGGTAAGGTAGGTAATGCTAGGCTAGGTCAGGATAGAGTTGGCTAGGATAGGGTATGCTAGGATATGTAGGCTAGGCTAGACTAGGGTAGGCTATGCTAGACTAAGGTAGCCTACGGTAGGGTAGGCTAGGATAGGGTTAGGTAGGGTACCCTACAGTAGGGGTAGGGTAAGGTAGGGTAGGATAGGCTAGAGTAGGGTAGACTAGGGTAGGCTAGGGTAGGGTAGGGTAGGGTAGGTTAGGTAAGGGTAAGGTAGGCAACAGTAGGCTAGGGTCGGGTAGGGTAGACTAGGTTAGGATAGGGTAGACTAGGTTACGATAGGCTAGGTTAGGATAGGCTAGGGTAGGCTAGGATAGGGTAGGCTAGGGTAGGGTAGGGTCGGCTAGGGTAGGGTAGAGTAAGGTAGGCTAGGGTACTGTAGGCTAGGATAGACTATGGTAGGGTAGGCTAGGATAGGGTTAGGTAAGGGAGTGTTACGTTAGGGTAGCATTAGGCTACGCTAGGCTAGGGTAGGGTTAGGCTAAGCTAGGGTAGGTTAGGCTAGGCTAGGCTAGGGTAGGTAGGGCTTGGTGGGGTAGGCTAGGTTAGGCTAGTGTAGGCAACACTAGGCTAGAGTAGGCAACACTAGGCTAGGCTAGGATAGGCTAGGCTAGGCTAGGTTAGGATAGGCTAGGCTAGGTTAGGGTAGGGTAGGCTAGAGTAAGGTAGGATAGTATAGGCTAGGGTAGGCTAGGGTAGGGTAGGCTAGGGTAGACTAGGTTAGGTTAGGATAGGGTAGGCTAGGTTAGGATAGGGTAGGGTAGGCTAGGGTAGAGTAGGGTATGTGATGTGACCATGCCTAGCCAAGGACCTATCACTAGGGCCATGGCTAGAAGGATTGAAGAAGACCTAGCCCTTGCAGACAAAGGAAGACTTCACCTCCTATGGAGAGTCAAGATATTAGGCTAGGGACTTTAGTTAATAAAATGTAATTTTCCTTTATTTTAATTTTGAGGAGCATTAAGAATTTAATTTGGGACATGTATTTAGTCCATTTTTTATTTTTAGGAGGTGTCTTAGGAATTTAGAGGGTGGATTTAGCTTTTTGGGTCTTTATGAAGGAAATAAGGGGTAGCCTTGATATCTACACCCCTCTTTTCTACATAAACCCCCTAAGCTAATAAGAAGGAATCTTGGCCCTTGGTTTGAGAAACTTTGGGCACCAAGTTTGATGATCTAAGGAGGGAATTGTTTCTCAATTCTCCTCCCTTAGATCTCTCCTTTTAATCCTAGCCTTTCTTTTTTAGGTTATCTTGTTCAAGAGGTTAGCTACCTCTATAAATAGGATCTCCTCCCTCACTTGTATTTTTTACACTTGAATTTAATCCTAGAGACCATATTGGTTGAGGTTCTTACCTTTGAGTGTCCCCCTTTCTCCTTTGTAAGAGCTTCTAAGAGTTATCAAGGGACCCCTCCCTTGTGGCCTCTCCCCTTTGGCTTATCAAACCTAGTATTTGTGGCGCCTCACCCCATTCCTTTCCTCTCCATAAATCCATTTCCCTTCCAAGTGACTTTAGAAAGGATCCTTTGGGCACGTGATCATCAAAGATCACATCAAGTGGTATCTAGAGCCACTTTCTAAAGGTCACGTTCTCTCTCAATTTTTTTTTGCTTTGTTGTTTATTTCTTTGATCTCTTTATTTTAAAGTCCTTCATTTTTTGTCATCTCTATTTCCTTTATTGTCTAGTAGTATAGTTTTTTATTCTTGCTATTATATGCGCTTTTGTTTTATATCTACGCGCCTATTTTCCATTTAATTTGATGCGATTTTATTTGTCCCTTTCTTTGCATCTTATTTTCGTGTTCAAGTTGCATAATTTTCCCTTGGTTTTTTATGTTAAAGTGTGCCTAAGAAGTTGTGACCATTAAACCCACATGGTTGAGGATTTTTCCACACCATTGTGGTGATCAACTTTGGCCACTTTGTTGTGCCTTTTGTTTTAAGTCTCTTGCTGAAATTGTTGCTCTATTTTTAGGTGTGATATTTTTTCTTAATCTTGTGTTTTGTCAAATACTAGTCATGTTAGTTTCCTATTTTATCTCATTTAAATTCCATAGGTTTTAGCCTCTTAAATTTTTTACAAAAAAGCCTTCAAAAACAGTTTGAATTGAGCTCCTAAGAGGTGAACCTCTTGTTGAGTCTCTTAAGTCTTTTATGCTTTTAGTTCAAGCATATTAATCTCTTTGTTGTTCTTAAATATTTGCTCAATTCAATCTTTATATGTTTCTTGTTTTATGTTGAATTATTAGTAGCTTTCCACTTGGTTTACCTTCACTATTGGTGCCTCTTTATGGAATTTTAGCTTGGGTGAATTGTGTTAGTAATTTGAGCAATCAATTTACTTCAAAATCAGCCCTAAATCATTCCTTAAGCACCATTAGTTCAATGGTATTTGGAACTACTAAGTTGTTTTGCCTTTAGTTGCATGCATTGCTTGAAAATTGTGTGACCTTACTTTGTGCTTATTCACTCAAGTGTTATTATTTCAAGAATCCTCATTAAAATTTCAATTCAACAAGCTATTAGGTGCAGCAAAATGATTAGAAAAAGTTAAAAAAAAAATAGAAAAAGTTCAAGTTAAAAAAAAAAAAAGAAGATAAAGAACTCAAAAGAAAGACAAATTTGAAGTTGTGTACCTAATAGTAGAAACATTTGATATGAGGAACCAATTGTGATTCAAAAAAAAAATTACTTGAGTAAGCTTTTTAGTTTTTGGTCACTTAAATTTTATTAAGTGTGCAACTATTGGTTTCATTTTTTTTGTTTGAGTCTTTTTTCATCTCTACTCTTAGAGCTAATCTAGGAAAGTTATTTGTGTGCTACATTCCTTTGTGAGCCTTATGTTTTCTTGCTTGTCTTTTCTACTTCTTTGAGTTTGTCATTGTTTAATCTATCCACTTGGATTTGTGAACCTTGTTTTGTTATTCACCTTTGTTTGTTGTCTTGTGTTGTATTCGGCCTTGGTAAGGAAAGGTTGGGAAAGGTTCCATATATAAAATTTTGGCAAGTCCAAACAAGAGGAAACAAGGGTAGCATTCTTGGGGTGAGTTGATGCAACTCAAAGGAGCTTGATCAAAAGGAGACAAACACCAAAAAGCTTGGAGTGAAGACTCTGTTTTATTTTTTTTATTCTTTGTATTGTGTATACTTAATTTTAGATTGGGAGTTTGAGTACCTTTAAGGCCCTCCCTTGGTTTGTAATAATTTTGGTTAATTTTAGCGTAGTTCCTCGTTAATTAGGTGAAGAAGGGAGAAGTGGTACACTTCCTTCAACACCTTAGGAGCACGATTAGAGCCCTTTCTCTTTTACATTCTTGCACTTTTATTTTATTTTATGTTATTTTGAAAAAACGTGTAGAGGCTAAGAGTTCCAAAGACTCATCAAGCCACCATAGGTGAGAAAACAAAAAAAAAAAGTTTTTGGCCTACCCTTTAGTTTTTAGCATCCAAGCACCATGACTTCCCACACACATTCTAGTGCACATAGTTGTTCATCAAGTAAGAGTGTCAACCAAAGAAAACCTTCTAAGGGAGACACTCTTGAAAACCTTAACTTAGAATTTAGGGAATGGATGGCTAAAGAACAAGAAAGGAGACAAGAAAAAGAGAGAAAAAAAGAAATAAAAGAAAAGGAAAAACAAAAAAAGAAGGAAGAGTTAAAAAAAGAGATGTTGGAAATGAGAAAAGAGAAAAAAGAGCGAGAAGAGAGAAGGCAAAGAGAAAGAAGAGAGGATGAAGAAAGGAGAAGAAGGAAAGAACTAGACAGAAAAAGAGAAAAAGATGAAGAAGAGAAAAGGAGAGGAGAAGAGAGTAAGAGGAGAGATGGGAGGGAGAGTGATAGAAAAAATAAAGGAATTCTCATAAGATCCCCATTTAGTCATTTTAGCTCTAGTGAAGAAGAATACTATAGAAATCAACATAAACATCACTCTCATTCATCATACAATCATCATTCTCCTCAAGAGAACATAAATCATGCTAGGGAACCAAAGGTAGACCTACCCCATTTTCATGGTAGGGAAGATGTTGAGACTTACCTAGATTGGGAAGTCAAAGTGGAACAACTCTTTCGATGCTATGAAATTAGGGAAGAAAGGAAAGTACCTTTGGCCTCCCTTAGTTTTCAAGGTTCTGCTTTGCATTGGTGAGATGGGTTAGTCAAGGATAGGACCCGTAAACAAATGTCTGACATTCGCTACTGGAATGATTTAAAAACTTGTTTGCGAAGAAGGCACATTCCTTCATATTATGAGAGGGATCTTTTGAATAGGCTCCAAAGACTTAGGCAACATAACCTAAGTATTGAGGAGTATAGACAAAAGATGGAGCTTCTCATACTAAGGGCCAATATCATTGAGGAACCCAATGCCATCCTTGCTAGGTTTTTGTGTGGATTAAGCTCTGACATTAGAGATAAGGTAGAGCTTCTTTCATACTCAAACCTTGATGAGTTGGTAGAACTTTGTGTAAGAGCTGAGAATTAACTCAAGAGAAAAAGCTTTAAAAAAGATTCTCCCTCTTACTCAAAGAGAGACCAACTTAAGGGAAACTTTTTCAAGGGTTTTCCCAAAGAGGAACCCAAGCATTTTCAAGATACAAAAGCACCTCATGTAGAGGGAAAAACCCCTATTACTAAGCCTACTGAGAGGCAAAGTAGTATCAAATGCTTCAAATGTCTTGGGAGAGGCCACATTGCCTCTCAATGCCCTAACAAGAAAACCATGATCATAAGGGGACAAGACATTTGTAGTGAGAATAGCTCATCTTCCTCCTCTAGTGAGAGTGAGGAAGAAGGGGGACATACTTTTGAACAACAGTGTGAGGAAGCTTTTCCTTATGAGGGGGACCTCCTTATGGTTCAAAGGCTTCTTGGAAGCCAACCTCTAGAGCTTGGCCAGACACAAAGAGAGAACATCTTCCATACAAGATGTAAAGTAAATGACAAAGTATGTTCTCTCCTTGTTGATATTGGCTCCTGTTGTAACTGTTGTAGCTCTAGGTTGGTTGAAAAGCTAGCCTTGACTACTATGCCAAACCTTACAAATTGCAATGGCTCAATGAGCAAGGGGAGATGGTAGTCAATGAACAAGTTATGGTTCCAATTTCCATAGGATCTTATAATGATGAGATTCTTTGTGACATAGTTCCTATGGAGGATGGTCATATCCTGTTGGGAAGACCATGGCAATTTGACAAAAAAGCTATTCACCATGGTCACTCCAACCAAATAATTCTCACCCATAATGAAAAGCGCTTCAAATTGTATCCTTTGTCACCTTCTCAAGTGGCTGAAGATCAATTTGCGATGAAAAAGAAAAGAGTTGAGGAAAAACAAAAACAAAAAAAAATACAACAAGCTTTACCCTTAAAGCTTGAAAAGGGTAAAGAGAGAGAGTCGGAAGGTGATGCCCCTTCAAAAGGGAATATTAGTAAAAGGAGCCTATTTGCTACTAAACGTGATTTAAAAGAAGCTCCTTTGACTAACAAGCCCTTTTATCTCCTCTTTTGCAAAGAAGCATCAAATCCTTCTCCCATTTTGCATTCTTCTGCTGAGAGCACTGCCACAGCCCATGCACATGAGCACCTTCCTCAAGGGGTTCAAGATATTTTAAAAGAATTTGATGACATATTCCCTAATGAGGTTCCGAAAGGACTTCCTCCCATTAGGGGTATAGAACATCAAATTGATTTGGTGCCTGGCGCAAGTCTACCTAATAGACCTGCCTATAGGACCAACCCCATGGAGACCCAAGAGATTGAGTCTCAAGTGAATGAGCTGTTGGAGAAGGGTTGGGTTCAAAAGAGCCTAAGCCCTTGTGCTGTGCGAGTCTTGTTGGTGCCCAAGAAGAATGGCCAATGGAGGATGTGTGTTGATTGTCATGCAATCAACAACATCACCATCAAATATAGGCACCCAATCCCCCGTCTTGATGACATGTTGGATGAATTGCATGGGGCAAAAATATTTTCAAAAATAGATCTTAGAATTGGTTACCACCAAATAAGGATCAAAGAGGGTGATGAGTGGAAAACTGCTTTTAAGACTAAATTTGGTCTTTATGAGTGGTTGGTTATGCCTTTTGGGCTAACTAATGCCCCAAGCACATTCATGCGCTTAATGAATCATGTACTAAGGGATTGCCTTGGTAAATTTTGTGAGTTTACTTTGATGACATTTTAGTTTACTCTAGGAACCTAGATGATCATTTAGGACATCTAAGGCATGTTTTTTCTCTTCTTAGGAGTAATCATCTTTTTGGTAACTTAGAAAAATGCACTTTTTGTGTAGATAGTGTAGTTTTCCTAGGTTTTGTAGTTGGCACAAAAGGGGTTCATGTTGACCCCGAAAAGATAAAAGCTATTCAAGAATGGTCCACCCCAAAGAGTGTGACAGAGATCAAAAGCTTTCATGGTCTCGCTGGATTTTATAGGCGCTTTGTGCCTAATTTCTCCACGCTCTTCGCACCAATAAATGATTTGGTGAAAAAGGAAGTTCCTTTCCTTTGGGGTGAGAAACAAGAGAAAGCCTTCCAGCTAATTAAGCATAAACTGACCCATGCACCAGTCTTGGCTTTACCTGACTTTTCTAAAACATTTGAACTTGAATGTGATGCCTCTGGTGTAGGTGTGGGGGCTGTCTTGTTGCAAGGAGGGCACCCCATTGTGTATTTCAGTGAAAAACTCAATGGTGCCCCCCTCAACTACCCCACCTATGATAAGGAGTTTTATGCTCTAATTAGGGCCCTTCAAACTTGGGAGCATTACCTTGCTCCCAAGGAGTTTGTCATTCATAGTGACCATGAGTCACTAAAATATTTGAGGGGTCAAGGTAAATTGAACAAAAGGCATGCAACGTGGGTGGAATATCTTGAATCCTTCCCTTATGTCATCAAGTACAAGAAAGGAAAACAAAATGTGGTGGTTGATGCTCTTTCTAGGCGTCATGCCCTTTATTCATCCTTGAGTGCAAAAATCTTGGGATTTGATGACATTCGGGCTATGTATCCGTCTAATAAGGATTTCGGCCCCATATTTGCTACCTCTGCATCTGCATTTACATTAAAAGCCCATGATGGGTACTTCATCATGAGGGGTATCTTTACAAAGTGAGTAAGCTTTGTATACCCCAAGGGTCAATTAGGAACTTACTTACAAAAGAAAGTCATGAAGGTGGGCTCATGGGGTATTTTGGGATTTCAAAAACCCTCATGCTTTTACAAGAGAAATTCTTTTGGCCCCATATGCGTAGAGATGTCCATAGACATTGCTCTAAATGTATAGCTTGCTTGCAAGCAAAGTCTAAAGCAATGCCTTATGGACTATACACACCTTTACCTGCTCCTTCTGCACCTTGGGAGGATATTAGCATGTATTTCATCCTTGGGCTCCCAAGAACCCAACGAGGTGCAGACTCCATATTTGTGGTGGTGGACCGATTTTCAAAAATGGCCCATTTTATTCCCTGCCACAGTGGATGATGCGAGCAACATCGCAAGACTTTTCTTTAAAGAGGTTGTCCGATTGCATGGTATACCCTTTTCAATAGTGTTAGATAGGGATGTGAAGTTCCTTAGCCATTTTTGGAAAACTCTTTGGGCTAAGCTGGGAACTAAACTTCTTTTTTCCACTACCTGTCACCCTCAAACTGATGGGCAAACAGAAGTGGTGAATAGATCTTTATCCACTATGCTGAGGGCTCTCCTTAAAGGCAACCATAAGTCTTGGGATGAGTACCTTCCCCACATTGAATTTTCTTATAACCGGGTGGTTCGTAGAACCACCAAGCATTCTCCTTTTGAGGTGGTCTATGGCTTTAATCCTCGTACTCCTCTAGATCTTTTACCTCTTCCTCTTTCTGTTGCTGTGCATAAAGAAGGAGAGGCAAAAGCCATTTTTGTAAAACAATTACATGAGAGGGTTAAAGTTAACATAGAGTGTCAATCCTTGAGAGATGCTACTTTCGCCAATAGGGGGAGGAAAGAAGTCATCTTTGAAAAGGGCGACTGGGTATGGCTTTACTTGAGAAAGGATAGATTTCCTTCTCAAAGGAAGTCCAAACTTAGCCCTAGAGGAGATGGACCTTTCCAAATTCTTGAGCGGATCGGTAATAATGCCTATGTTTTAGATCTGCCTGAGGATTATGGGGTAAGCACCAGTTTTAATGTTTCTGATTTGTCTCCATTTGTAGGTGCTGAAAATGACGAAGACCCCATGGATTTGAGGTCAAATCCTCTTCAAAGGGGAAGAGATGATATGACCATGCCTAGCCAAGGACCTATCACTAGGGCCATGGCTAGAAGGATTGAAGAAGACCTAGCCCTTGCAGACAAAGGAAGACTTCACCTCCTATGGAGAGTCAAGATATTAGGCTAGGGACTTTAGTTAATAAAATGTAATTTTCCTTTATTTTAATTTTGAGGAGCATTAAGAATTTAATTTGGGACATGTATTTAGTCCATTTTTTATTTTTAGGAGGTGTCTTAGGAATTTAGAGGGTGGATCCAGCTTTTTGGGTCTTTATGAAGGAAATAAGGGGTAGCCTTGATATCTACACCCCTCTTTTCTACATAAACCCCCTAAGCTAATAAGAAGGAATCTTGGCCCTTGGTTTGAGAAACTTGGGCACCAAGTTTGATGATCTAAGGAGGGAATTGTTTCTCAATTCTCCTCCCTTAGATCTCTCCTTTTAATCCTAGCCTTTCTTTTTTAGGTTATCTTGTTCAAGAGGTTAGCTACCTCTATAAATAGGAGCTCCTTCCTCACTTGTATTTTTTACACTTGAATTTAATCCTAGAGACCATATTGGTTGAGGTTCTTACCTTTGAGTGTCCCCCTTTCTCCTTTGTGAGAGCTTCTAAGAGTTATCAAGGGACCCCTCCCTTGTGGCCTCTCCCCTTTGGCTTATCAAACCTAGTATTTGTGGCGCCTCACCCCATTCCTTTCCTCTCCATAAATCCATTTCCCTTCCAAGTGACTTTAGAAAGGATCCTTTGGGCACGTGATCATCAAAGATCACATCAGTATGGTAAGCTCAAATAAACTAGGGTAGGATAGGGTAGGGTAGGGTAGGGTCGGCTAGGGTAGGCTAGGGTAGGGTAGGGTCGGCTAGGGTAGGGTAGAGTAGGCTAGGCTAGGCTAGGATAGACTAGGCTAGGATAGACTACGGTAGGGTAGGCTAGGATTGGGTTAGGTAAGGTAGTGTTAGGTTAGGGTAGCGTTAGGCTAGGCTAGGCTAGGGGTAGGCTAGGCCAAGCTAGGCTATAGTAGGCTAGGGTAGGCAACACTAGGCTAAGGTAGGGTAGGGTAGACTACCCTAGGTTAGGATAGGCTAGGGTAGGGTAGGCAGGGTAGGCTAGGCTAGGGTAGGGTAGGGTAGCTAGGTTAGGGTAGGGTAGGCTAAGTTAGGATAGGGTAGGCTATTGTAGGATAGGTTAGGCTAGGCTAGGTTAGGATAGGCTAGGCTAGGTTAGTATAGGGTAGGCAAGGATAGAGGAGGGTAGGCTAGGGTAGGTTAGGCTAGGGTAGGTTAGGATAGACTAGGGTAGGCTACGGTAGGGTAGGCTAGGATAGACTAGGGTAGGGTAGACTAGGTTAGGATAGGATAGGGTAGTCTAAGTTAGGATAGGATAGGATAGGGTAGGCTAGGTTAGGATAGGGTAGGCTAGGTTAGGATAGGATTGGCTAGGTTAGGATAGGTTAGAGTAGGGTATGCCAGGATAGCATAGGGTAGGCTAGGACAGGGTAGAGTAGTGCTGGTGTGTCCTAAAGTTTAATATCAATGTTAATGCTTAGTGCCTACAAGGAAAATGGGGGTGCAAGTTTTGTTTTCAAGATCACAAAGATACTAATCTCAACTTCTATGAATAAGAACTGCTATAGATGAAGAGACTGAATTTAATGCCTTGGCGGTATGTGGTTTTATTCTTACAAAGTGATATTCCTTTTGGTTTAATTTGAATCTATTCATTTGCATGGTTTGGGTTGTTTTACACATAGAAGGAAGAAGTTGCGCTCGTTGATGCATTGTTGGGTAAAAGATAATCCCATATTATTTTTTGCAATAAAGCTATCACATTTTTACCAATTTCGCTTTAGCGAGTGTTTGCTTGCATGTTGAAGAAGGAAGCTACTATTTGTGACTTCTACCTTAACGCTGATCAAAGGTGAAACCAAACATGCAGATAGTATTTTCTCTCTTGGAATGTCATGTCGGTCTGTTTGCATATCAACAAATATTTTTTTTGGAAGCTGGGGGAAGAAGGATTGAATGGCTCCTTTTGTCTATGTGATCAATTTTGAATGTATGCTTATGCCTTTTCTTTTGGAGTTTAATTTTGATATTTGATACACTGTAGATGTAATTTTTTATATTGTTAATTTTAATTACCTTTAATATGACTTTTGAAGTAATTAGTATTATACTAACCAATATGTTAGTATCAACACAAAAGAAAAAGAAGTATGTCGGTATTAATCAATATTTAATAACAATGTAAATTTTACTGTAAGTGCTATTAAATTCTTATATGGTTGTATGCATATGATGTATTATTGTTTAGGAAAGATATATTTTTGTTCTCTTACAAATTTCAAAATTACAATTATAGTCTCCTAAAATTTTATTATGCATTTTTTTTTCTAATTTTAAGATGTATAATTTTTTATCTTCTAAGTGATTTACTGTTTTTGTTTTAGGCTAAATATGCACAAGTAAATAAGTATACTTGGATTACTTATGTTGGAGGTATTAAGATTAACATGAGATGCTATAGAATAGGTAACGTGGATGGATTTGTTAGAAAGCCAAATCAAGGTGATGGATTCCATAGGACTCTTATTTACATATATTACATCAATATTAGAAAGTGCTCACACTATCACATTCACATACACTAAAAAAAATAGATATAACAATAAATAAAAACTAAAAACCCAGATATAGAATTATAGATACTATTAGAATTCATAAATTTAGCAACAATGCAATTAACAAAAATCTGAAACAAAGAAAGAGAAAGTAGCAGAGAAAGAGCAAGAAATCAGAGAAAATCTGAAAACAACATTTAAAGAATGATAAAACAAAAAAGAAATTAAAAACCAAAGAGCGAAGAAATGTAGCCAGTAGTGAGCAATGTTTTTAAAACTAGATTAGTCAAGGAACTAATTTAAGCTTCAATGATTTTACTGTAGTTGAATAAGGTTTTAATCATTATTAATAAAATAGATAATACATAAATTATATTAAAAAACATAATATCATAAGTTATAATAATAAACTAAAAATATAGCATAATTATATAAGTTGTTAAAATCTAAAGTACATACAAGAGTTCAAAACAAACAATATAATACATAAGTTGAAGTTTCAGCCATATACTTCAATCAATATTTATTAATAATAACAATTTTACATTTATAATAGAAAAGAAACTGACAAATATTTTACATTAATTTTTTTAATAAAAAAATTAAAACAATGTTGTCATAAGCATCCTCACTGGTTTTCCTATTTTTTGACTTATTTTTCTTCAGGCCAGTTCTCAGGTTTAATTGAATGGGTTCCTTACTGGTTCACTAGTTTGATTTGGTTTTCAGAACATAGGTAGTCTCCAAAGCTACCCTTGTTCTGATAAAGTAATTGTTCTCTTATTCATTCTTAAATGTACTTAATAACATGAACCACAACACCCCGTGGGACTGTTAGAGGAAGCATTTAGAAACTAACTTTCCAAGTTACCATAAAACAAAAGTAATGTCTTGTCTAGTTATTGCAAGATAGTTACGTAGTCTATATAAGGCGGCTGTTAGTGGCTCCCCCCTAGCTTGGGTAGACTAGTCATAAGTGAGAGATATGACCTTCCATGATAAGTCATATGTGCATCTATGATTTCTGATTTTCTTTTTAAAATTTTCTAACATAAGTTGTGAAATTAGGTAGAACTAATTGGTTTATTTTTTACGAGCTGTATAATAGATTTTACAACTTCTTTTTTCCATTTAAAAAATTGACAACCATGTGATTTCAAAGTCATGCATCTTGGTATGACTTCAATTATATTTCCTAAAAAGTATTTAAAGTCATAGATTTTATATAACTCAGTACATTATATTTCCTAAAAGTCGTGGATCTTAAAGAAATTTTTCAAGACAGTTTCATTTTAATTACTACATAGTTATATATGCTAACCTATCCCATGTAAAATAACTATTTTAAAGATGAAATGTAGGTATTTGAATTTATTATGATATTAAATGTGGCACCTCCTTTTTGGCTACTAATAATTATTTCATGTTTGATGCAGGGACAAATAGATTTTGATGACAAAAACAACTGGGAGTATCTCTTCAAGGACTACTACATAGATCTAAAACCAAAACTATCGCTAACATTTGATGAACTTTCTCAAGCTAAAAACCGATGTAAGGGATATGATATGCTTCATTTCAAAGAGGAGTCACCAGATGAACTTTTTTATCCCACTAATAATAAAGGATCAGATTCAGATAGCTCATACGAGAATGTAGATTTGAGTGGTTCAAAAAGAAGAAAGGCCAAGAAACGGGAAAAGTCTCATTCTAAATACGAAAATTCATGTAGTGTAGGGACAAAGCTTGGTGGGCTCTGGAGATGACACCTAGGAGTGGGCATCAAAAGAGCTTTTGGAGTTTGTTATGCACATGAGAAACGGAGACAAATATGTTTTATCTCAATTTGATGTGCATACTCTTTTGCTCGAGTACATTAAAAGAAATAATCATTGAGATCCTGGCCGTCAAAGTCAGATTATTTTTTATGCAAGGCTTCAAATCTCTTTGGAAAACCAAAAGTGGGACATTTTGAAACGTTAAAGCTTCTTGAACTCCATTTCCTTCTAAAAGAGGATTCCCAGGCTAAAGATCTACAGGAAGTGTTGTTGACACTGAAATTAGTCATTTGGAAGGTGATGGCAATCCCAGTTTATATACTAAAACTGGCAAAGATAAGAGACGTAAAAATTGTAAAAAGGGTGATGTGAGAGGACTTCAAACTAATATTGATGATTATGCAGCCATTGATAACCATAATATTAATTTGATTTATCTAAGATGTAATTTGGTGGAAGATCTACTCAAAGATAAAGAGAAGTTCCATGATAAAGTTGTTGGTTCTATTGTGAGAATAAGAATTTCGTAGTGGTCAGAAGTAGGATTTGTATAGGCTGGTAAAGGTTGTAGGTAAATAATTTATCTAAACAACAACCTTCTATTTTTTTTTTAATTTTTGTAATATAAAGTAAAGGATAAATTGCAATTTTGTTGTCATTTTTTTTTGGAATTGGTGATTTTAGTCCCTCTATTTTGGTTTTTGTGATTTTAGTCTATTTCTAAAAATTCGTGATTATAGTCTCTATTTTTAAAAATCCACCATTTTAATAAAAGGCAAGTGGATTAAAATTGTGAAAGTCCAAAATAAAAGGACTAAAATTGTAAACTTTTAAAAAATAAAATAAAGGAACTAAAATTGTCAATTACAAAAAATAGAGGTATCTAAATTGCATTTTAGCCAAAAATAAACTTAGATTTTTTGTTTTCTTTTTAATTATGTACGTGATCAAGTACATGCAAAATAGTAGAGCCATATAAAGTTGGTAAAAGGATAACATATATCTTGTTAGAAGTCTTAAATTTAAACAAGACAGAGATTGTATCAATTGACATTATCTCAAATCAGGAGTTTACATAGGTTATTCGATGCCAACATTTTTACCTCTCCCTTTTGTTTATGATAGTTTGTTATTGTTTGACTTATACAGTCATTCTTTCTAAAAGTAATATCTCATTCACTTTAAAACTTGGCATGGTAATGGTCATAGTAGAACTTCAAACTCTAGTACATCCTAGCTGCATGAAGGGTGATATTCCACTTGATAATCAACTATACTTAATATCTGTGGCTTTGATTGGTTAAAAAAAAGACTACAGGAACTTCACAGCCACAATTTTAACTAAAGTACTTCAACTGGTCCTCCAAATATGAGTCTACCATAATTGTTGTTTCTAAAGAAATCCCACCACATTAGCCCTTCAAGACATTGAATTCATCCTTTTGTGTCATCAATTTAGTTCTTCATGAGGGCAAAATGTTTTATATTATAATGGACTCTATTTTGGGGACAAAAATATTTAGATGACTAATGAAGTGATCGAGATGCACTAATCTTTGGATGTGGCTAATTTAGTATTTGACTCTTAACCATATGATGGTGGGAATAAATTATTTCTGTATTTTAGGTTTTTTCCGAATTGATAATTTGTATAGATTAAACTTAGATGGGTGTATCTCTTTCCTTAAATAAATCTTTGGGTTTCTTTTAGGATGAATGCAACTGTCTCTACCAAAAGCATAAAGTGTAGCCTCATAAATCAACTAACTGTGGTAATTTTATCTTCAATAAACTCGTATCAGGTAAGAGATCTTATACTCTCTTTAATTGTACTAGGACACAAATATGTGCTTATAGTGTGACATTCGGGACAAAGCATTGGTGCTTCAGGTGGTTAGAGTAAAAGATGTGAGTTGTTTTTTTATACCCTTAGTGCTAGCCTTTGTGAAGTGTGTGCTCACACATATTTTAAAATTGCTAGTTTCATTTATTGTGATTTTATTGATGTATTGAAGAAAGTTACCTTCAATTTACATATGAAGTTTTGTTGATGTATAATTTTAGTACAATGCTAATGAAAATTAGATTGATGAAAATTAAATTCTCATTTAACAAGAGTCTTGACAATTATTATATGTTCTATCTTATTACATCCATAATTTGGATTGATCAATGGTAGGGGAAGGATCATGATATTTTTTGTAGTTAAAATTTCTCAATGATCATCCCAAGGTTAAATCGATAGGGGCCTAGTATTAGTAGACTAGCATTCAGGTTCTCTTATTCATGATATAAATTGTTTCAAATAAAATTTATATATTCACTTTGGAAGTCAATGAAGGATTGCTTTCACTCTGGAAGTTTACTGATTGTCCCAATCAATTTAAATTGTCAAGTTAAATTCTTTATGCATGTTCATTAACTCCTCATTTCATTTTCTAATAGTTTATTGTCTTCTAGTCAACCTTGTCTCTGTGAATTTTGAAATATATTTTCTGGTCTTGGTAATCTAATTTAAATGTTTATTTTTCTATTGCAGTGCGTAGAAGCTTTCACTCTGGAAGTTTACTGATTGTCCCAATCAATTTAAATTGTCAAGTTAAATTCTTTGTGCATGTTCATTAACTACTCATTTCATTTTGTAATAGTTTATTGTCTTTTAGTCAACCTTGTCTCTGTGAATTTTGAAATATATTTTCTGGTCTTGGTAATCTAATTTAAATGTTTATTTTTCTATTGTAGTGGCTAGAAATAGAGATAGTGCAGCTGAGTCATTTCCAGGATAGAGCTAGTGAGAAAGGAGGTAGAAAAGAATATCCTTTGCTCTCAAGAAAAGTTCCAATATGATATCCGGTAGCATTCTGTTGCCTGTTGCTTTTTATTTCCTTGATGTTATTTTCCTTCCAGTGTCATTGCTGGATCTGTTTTATGACATTGATCACTTTATCAGGACTTGGGAGAGAAATTTGCATATTTTTCTTGATCCTTTTTATCAATTTGTTGTTGCAACTGTCCTTATAATTTCAAATTGATAATTCTTAAAATGTAATCTTGTCTAAATGTAGAAAATGGTTTAAAGGTGTTTTAAGTATACATTGTGATTTTCTAACTACTTGGGAATGTCATATGGTATATTTAATTGGTATGTTGGTCTTAACATATCTATTAAGGCTATTGAATGTCACGTATCCCATACTCAACTCTATCTTATTAATATGTTTCCCAACAAGATGTTTACTAAATAAACAGTTTTCTTGAGGTGTTTCTAGTAGGTTAGTTTCTAATAACTCATGCTTTTGAGCCTTGATTTTTTTTTTCTTTCTACCGTTGTATTTATGAAGTTTTTAATCTTGGTAAAGTTCATCTATGAATTATAAATGAGTTTAATTGGTATACACTGTCAGTGTAGAATATTTTTACAACGACATTCAATCATGACTTTTCATTTATGTGACTTTTAAAGTAGTAATGAGTAAATTCAACAAATTTACCATGAATGAAGGGTTATGATTGAATATCAATGTAAAAATTTTTATACTAACAGTGTATACAAATTAATCTCATTATAAATTAGAGGAGTGCTTGCAACCATTCTACTATTGGTTAAAATTTATTGGAAACTATAAAATCATGAGAGTAATTAAATAACATGTGAGATCCACAGTTTTTTTAATTTCTAATACATTTCAACCATTTATAGAGTATGTTCAAATGAGTTGCTAATATTCTCTTTAAATTATTAACTATTCTCTACCAGTTTTGGGGAATGAATTGTCGAGTGAACTCTGATCGATCAAATTAAATAAATACATAAAAGGTGATCAATCTATCTATATGAAATCTCAACATGCTCTAAACTCATCATATTTTATTAAACAGATGTTTGAACTAAATGTTATGAAAATTATTCTACTCAGGCAACATCTAAATCTTATCTAGTGATATTTAAAAAAATTTGTACATATTGGATGACTTTTCATTATCTTTTCATGTTATCTAGCACTAGTCTTTCAATAAAAAAGGATAATAATCATTTTAGTTTTTATTCTTTAGAATAATGTTACATTGCTACCTATTAGTTTATAATATGGTTATCATATTAATTTTAACCTGTATTTTTATTATTATTTGTGCTTGATAAAAAACTCTTAGTTCTATTTGTGCTCCCTACTAGTTTATAATCTTTTCAGGTTATTAATTTTAGCCTTTCTCTACTTCTGCAGCACCATCTTCTACTGGAATAACTCCTCAAGCTGTGAAAACTAATGAAACTGAAAAGATGTGGAATTACCAAGATCTATCGAGAAAAGTTTAGGGACCATTTTCCATGGTGCAATTGCGCAAATGGAGTAACACAGGATACTTTCCTGGTGATTTGAGGAATTGGAGAACAACTGAGAAGCAAGATGATTCTATACTCTTAACAGATGCCTTGGTAGGGAATTTTTCTAAGGAACCAACCATGGTGGATAAAGTTCGATCAGTGCAGGGTATAGAAGGCCAAGTTGGAGAAAGACCAATATTTGATCAAAATAGTGGACCTTGGAATTCGCATAGTACTCTATGGTCTCTAGGACAAACCACAAACCACAGGAGGAAGTTGGAGACCTAGTATGAATTCTTTAGCTAGTAGGACTTCTCCAATTGCAGATGAGATACCCAAGAACCCTGCAAATAGTTGGGATGTGATGTTGGTGTTAGAAATGCAGCAACAAATCTTCCTTCACCTATTCCCCAAACTACTCTTGGAACTAAGGAGCAGGTTTTTGAAAAAACATGGTCCCCAACACCTGTCCAGTTGTCCAGGTCTCATAGGAAATTCGTTCCCAGGCAATCATGGAGGTTTACAATCCTTTGTGGTAATGCATCCAGAGCATGTTGTACAAAATGATAAAAAAGGCTCAAGTTTACAATCTAGTATTAATTCTGCTTCTACACATAATACTAAGTTACATCCTCAAGCAATAGCAGTGGCATCTGTTGTGGCTTTCGGGGTTGACATAAAAATGGTAGGTGCAAATATCAGGTTTTGAGTAGCCACAACCCTCTTGCTGTAGCTCAAGGGTGGGGTTCTGCCGGGTTCCAAAGCCCGAACCACACTCCTGGAGAGGTGCATCATCTCAAAGGATAGAACTAAATAATCATGTTACTATGCTACCCAGCCACCAGTTTCCCATGGCCCGTCTTTGCAGAACAGTGCCTCGCTTAACACTGGATTTGTGGGCATGACTACAGTTATTGGATGATGTTAACGATTAAGGAAAACTCAAAATGTCAAGATATAATCACACTTTGTTTGTTGTTTATAAAAGCATTATAAGTCACAGAAATAAATGGATAAAAGGAAATAAATTTCCATTAAATAACATAATTTGACCACAATTTCTATTGTCTGAGGAGATTGAATTTTGTGAATCAATATTTTTTACATCAAATTTCCAATCTACTATAATTTTAAATTTGGATTTATGCTTACTTATGTTATGGAGATATTCCATGTTCAAATTTCCTAATAAATGCTATAAAATTTCAAATAATTATCTTATTGTAACAGATAATTTAATAGATCATTTACAATTTCTTTATTCAAGAACATAACAGTAACGATCATTGGGAGTAGTAAATGCTAAGAAATTTGAAATAATTATCTTCTTTCTAAAATATAATTTAATAGATAATTTAATAAAACATCATACTAAATTTAATAGATAATTTAATGGATCATTTAATAGATAATTTAATGGATCATTTAATAGATAAATTTAATAGATAATTTAATGGATCATTTAAAATTTGTTTATAAAACATCATACTGGTAACGATCATTTGACATAATAAATGCTAAACAAGTTGACATAATTAACTTCTTTCTAAAAGATAATTTAATAGATAATTTGAAATTTGTTTATAAAAGACCATAACGGTAACGATCATTAGGTAAATGCTAAAAAATTTGAAATAATTATCTTCTTTATAAAAGATAATTTACTTGATCATTTAAAATTTCTTTGTTGAAAATCATAACAGTAACGATCATTGAGCCTTGTAAATGCTAAGAAATTTTAAATAATTATCTTCTTTGTAAAAGATAATTTAATAGATCATTTAAAATTTTTTTATAAAATATCATAATGGTAACGCTCATTGGGGCTAATACATGCTGAAAAATTTCAAATAATTATCTTCTTTGTAAAAGGTAATTTAATAGATCATTTAAAATTTCTTTATTCAAGATGATAACGGTAACGATCATTGAGCCTAATAAATATTAAGAAATTTGAAATAATTATCTTCTTTGTAAAACATAATTTAATAGATCATTTAAACTTTTTTTATAAATGATCATAACGGTAACGCTCATTGGGGGTAATAAATACTAAAAAATTTGAAATAATTATATTCTTTCTAAAAGATAATTTAATACATCCTTTAAAATTTCTTTATAATAGATCATAACGGTAACGATCATTGGACCTAATCAATGCTAAACAAGTTAACATAATTATGTTCTTTGTAAAAGATAATAACGGTAACAATGATTGTGCCTAATAAATGCTAAAAAAGTTGACATAATTATCTTCTTTTTAATCAATAGTTTCATAGATAATTTAAAACTTCTATATAATAGATCAAAACGGTAACGATCATTGGATCTAATAAATGTTAAACAAGTTAACATAATTACCTTCTTTGTAAAAATAATTTAATAGATCATTTAAAATTTCTTTATGAAAGATCAAAACAGTAACAATCATTGGGCCTAATAAATGCTAAACAAGTTGACATAATTATCTTCTTTGTAAAGATAATTTAATAGATTATTTAAATATTTTTTATAAAAAATCATAATGGTAACAATCATTCGGCCTCATAAATGCTAAAAAAGTTGATATTATTATGTTCTTTGTAAAAGATAATTTAACATATGATTCAAAATTTCTTTATAAAAGATCATAACGGTAACGATCAATGGGCTTAATAAATGCTAAAAAATTTTAAATAATTATCTTCTTTGTAAAAGATAATTTAATAGGTCATTTAAAATTTCTTTATAAAAGATCATAACGGTCACAAGCATTGGACCTAATAAATGCTAAAAGAGTTGACATAATTATATTCTTTGTAAAAGAGAATTTAATAGGTCATTTAAAATTTCTTTATAAAAGATCATAACAGTAACGATCATTGAGCATAATAAATGCTAAGAAATTTGAAATAGTTATCTTCTTTCTAAAAGATAATTTATTAGATCATTTAAAGTTTATTTATCAAAGATCACAACGGTAACGATCATTGGGCCTAATAACTTGTAAACAAGTTAACATAATTATCTGCTTTGTAAAAGATAATTTAGTAGATGATTTAAAATTTCTGTATAAAAGATCATAATGGTAACGATCCTTGGACCTAATAAATATTAAGAAATTTGAAATAATTATCTTCATTGTAAAGATAATTGAATAGATCATTTAAAATTTTTTAAAAAATGATCATAACGGTAACGGTCATAGGGCGTAATAAATACTAAAAATTTTGAAATAATTATATTCTTTGTAAAAAATAATTTCATAGGTCATTTAAAATTTCTTTATAAAAGATCATAACGGTAACGATCATAGGACCTAATAAATGCTAAAACGGTTGATATAATTATCTTCTTTATAAAACTAATTTAATAGATTATTTCAAATTTCTTTATAAAAGATCATAACGGTAACTATCATTGGGCTTAATAAATGCTAAAAAAGTTCACATAATTATCTTCTTTGAAAAAGGTAATTTAATACATGATTTAGAATTTCTTTATAGAAGATCATAACGGTCACGATCATTGGGCCTAATAAACGCGAAAAGAGTTCACATAACTATCTTCTTTGTAAAAAATAATTTAATAGGTTATTTAAAATTTCTTTAAAAAAAATCATAATGGTACCAATCCTTGGGCCTAATAAATGCTAAAAAAGTTTACATAATTCTATTCTTTGTAATAGATAATTTAATAGATCATTTAAAATCTCTTTATAAATAATCATAACGGTAACAATCATTGGGCCTAATAAATGCTTAAAAAGTTGACATAATTATCATCTTTGTAAAAGATAATTTAATAGATCATTTAAAATTTCTGTATAAAAGATCATAACAGTCACAATCATTGGGCCTAATAAATGCTAAAAGAGTTGACATAATTATATTTTTTGTAACGATAATTTAATAGATAATTTAAAATTTCTTTATAAAAGATCATAACGGTAACAATCATTGGGCCTAATAAATACAAAGATATTTGACATAATTATCTTCTTTGTAAAAGATAATTTAATAGATGATATAAAATTTCTTTAAAAAAAATCATAACGGTACCAATCATTGGGCCTAATAAATGCCAAACAAGTTGACATAATTATCATCTTTGTAAAATATAATTTAATAGATCATTTAAAATTTCTTTATCAAAGATCATAACGGTCACGAACATTGGGCTTAATAAATGCTAAAAAAGTTGACCTAATTATCTTCCTTGTAAAACATAATTTAATAGATGATTTAAAATTTCTTTATAAAAGATCATAACGGTAACAATCGTTGGGCCTAACAAATGCCAAAAAAGTTGACATAATTATCTTCTTTTTAAAAGATAATTTAATAAATAATTTAAAATATCTTTATAAAAGAGCATAACGGTAACGATCGTTTGGCTTAATAAATACTAAATAAGTTCGCATAATTATCTTATTTGTAAAAGATAATTTAATAGGTTATTTAAATATTTTTATAAATAATCATAACAGTAACAATCATTGGGCCATTCAAATGCTAAAAAAGTTGACATAATTATCTGCTTTGTAAAAGAAAATTTAAAAGATCATTTAATTTTTTTTATAAAAGATCATAACGGTAACGATCATTGAGCCTAGTAAAGGTTAACAAAGTTGACATAATTATGTTCCTTGTAAAAGATAATTTAATAGATCATTTAAAATTTCTTTATAAAAGAGCATAACGGTAACCATCATTGGGCCTAATAAATACTAAACAAGTTCACATAATTATCTTCTTTGTAAAGGATAATTTAATAGATTATTTAAATTTTTTTATAAATGATCATAACAGTAACAATCATTAGGCCTTTCAAATGGTAAAAAAGTTGAAATAATTATCTATTTTGTAAAAGACAATTTAATATATCATTTAAATTTTTTTTTATAAAAGATCATAATGGTAACGATCATTGGGCCTAGTAAAGGTTAACAAAGTTGACATAATTATGTTCCCTGTAAAAGATAATTTAATAGATCATTTAAAATTTCTCTATAAAAGATCATAATGGTAACGATCATTGGGCCTAATAAATGCTAAACAAGTTGACATAATTATCTTCTTTATAAAAGATAGTTTAATAGTATATTTAAAACTTATTTTTAAAAGTTCATAACGGCAACAATCATTGGGCCTAATAAATGCTAAAAAAGTTGACATAATTATCTTCTTTGTAAAAGATAATTTAATAGATCATTAAAAATTTGTTTATAAAAGATCATAACGGTAACGATCATTGGGTCTAATAAATGCTAAAATGGTTAACATGATTATCTTCTTTATAAAATATAATTTAATAGATTATTTAAAATTTCTTTATAAAAGAGCATAATAGTAACAATTATTGGCCTAATACATGCTACAAAAGTTGACATAAGTATCTTCTTTGTAATGGATAATTTAATAGATCATTTAAAATTTCTTTATAAAAGAGCATAACGGTCACGAACATTGGGCCTAATATATGCTAAACAAGTCGACCTAATTATCTTTGTAAAAGATAATTTAATAGATGATTTAAAATTTCTTTATAAAAGATCATAACCGTAACAATCGTTGGGCTAAATAAATGCTAAAAAAGTTGACATAATTATCTTCTTTGTAAAAGATAATTTAATAGATAATTTAAAATTTCTTTATAAAAGAGCATAACGGTAACGATCGTTGGGCCTAATAAATACTAAATAACTTCACATAATTATCTTCTTTATAAAAGATAATTTAATAGATTATTTAAATATTTTTATAAATAATCATAACAGTAACAATCATTTGGTTATTCAAATGCTAAAAAAGTTGACATAATTATCTGCTTTGCAAAAGAGAATTTAAAATATCATTTAATTTTTTTTATAAAAGATCATAATGGTAACGATCATTGGGCCTAGTAAAGTCTAACAAAGTCAACATAATTATGTTCCTTGTAAAAGATAATTTAATAGATCATTTAAAATTTCTTTATTAAAGAGCATAACGGTAATCATCATTGGGCCTAATAAATACTAAACAAGTTCACATAATTATCTTCTTTGTAAAAGATAATTTAATAGATTATTTAAATTTTTTTATAAATGATCATAACGGAACAATCATTGGGCCTAATAAATGCTAAAACGGTTAACATAATTATCTTCTTTATAAATGCCAAAAAATTTGACATAATTATCTTCTATGTAATAGATAATTTAATAGATCATATAAAATTTCTTTATAAAAGATCATAACGGTAACGATCATTGGGTCTAATAAATACTAGATTATTTAAAATTTCTTTATAAAAGAGCATAACGGTAACAATTATTGGCCTAATACATGCTACAAAAGTTGACATAATTATCTTATTTGTAATGGATAATTTAATAGATCATTTAAAATTTCTTTATAAAAGATCATAACGGTAACGATCATTGGGCCTAATAAATGATAAGAAATTTGAAATAATTACTTTCTTTGTAGAAGATAATTTAATAGATCATTTAAAATTTCTTTATAAAATATCATAACAATAACGATCATTAGGCCTAATAAATGCTAAAAAAGTTGACATAATTATCGTCTTTGTAAAAGATAATTTAATAGATCATTTAAAATTTCTTTATAAAAGATCATCACGGTAACGACCATTGGGCCTAGTAAATGCTAAGTAAGTTGACATAATTAGCTTCTTTGTAAAAGATTGTTTAATAGATTATTTAAAATTTCTTTGTAAAATACCATAACGGTAACAATCATTGGGCCTACAAAAGCTAAATAAATTAACATCATTATCTTCTTTGTAAAAGATAATTTAATAGATTATTTAAAATTTCTTTGTAAAAGTTCATAACGGTAACAATTATTGGGCCTAATAAATGCTAAAAATTTTGACATAATTATCTTCTTTGTAATAGATAATTGAATAGATCATTTAAAATTTCTTTATAAAAGATCATAACGTTAACAATCATTGGGTCTAATAAATGCTAAGAAATATGAATAATTATTTTCTTTGTAAAAGATAATTTAATAGATAATTTAAAATTTATTTATAAAAGATCATAATGATAACAATCATTGGGCCTAATAAATTCTAAAAAGGTTGACATGATAATATTCTTTGTAAAAGATAATTTAATAGATCATTTATAATTTCATTCTAACAGATCATAATGATAAGGATCATTCGAGCTAATAATTGCTAAAGAAGTTGACATAATTATGTTGTTTGTAAAAAAATAATTTAATAGATCATTTAAAATATCTTTATGAAAGATCATAATGGTAACGATCATATGGACTAAGTAATGCTAACAAATTTGAAATATATATCTTCTTTGTAAAAGATAATTAAATTTCTTTATAAAAGATCGTAACGGTAACAATCATTGGGCCTAATAAATGTTAAACAACTTGACATAATTATCTTCTTTGTAAAAGATATTTTAATAGATTAATTAAAATTTCTTTATAAAAGATCAGAATGGTCACGATAATTGGGCCTCATAAACGCTAAAGAAGTTGACATAATTATCTTCTTTGTAAAAGATAATTTAATACATGATTCAAAATTTCTTTATAAAAGATCATAACAGTAATGATCATTTGGCCTAACAAATGCTAAGAAGTTTGAAATAATTATTATCTTTCTAAAAGATAATTTAATAGATTATTTAAAATTTCTTTATCAAAGATCATAATGGTAACAATCATTGGACCTAATAAATGCTAAAGAAGTTGACATAATTATGTTCTTTGTAAAAGATAATTTAATAGATCATTTAAATTTCTTTATAAAATATCATAATGGTAACAGTCATTGGGTTTAAGAAATGCTAAGAAATTTGAAATAATTATCTTCTTTGTAAAAGATAATTTAATAGATTATTTAAAATTTCTTTACAAAAGATCATCACGGTAACAATCATTGGGCCTAATAAATTTTAAATAAGTTGACATAATTATCTTCTTTGTGAAAGATAATTTAATAGATTATTTAAAATTTGTTTGTAAAAAATCATAACGATAACAGTCATTGGACTAATAAATGCTAAGCAATTTGAAATAATTATCTTCATTGTAAGTGATAATTTAATGGATCATTTAAAATTTGTTTATAAAAGATCATAACGGTAACAACCATTTGACCTAATAAATGCTAAAGAAGTTGACATGATTATGTTCCATCTAAAAGATAATTTAATAGATCATTTAAAATTTGTTTATGAAAGATCATAACGGTAACGATGATTGGGCCTAATAAATGCTAAACTAGTTGACATAATTATTTTCTTTGTAAAAGAATATTTAATACATTATTTAAAATTTCTTTATAAAAGATCATAATGGTAAAATTCATTGGGCCTAATAAATGCTAAATAGGTTGACATCATTATCTTCTTTGTAAAAGATAATTTAACAGATTGTTTAAAATTTATTTGTCAAAGTTCATAACGGTAACAATCATTGGGCCTAACAATTGCTAAGAAATTTTAAATAATTATCTGCTTTGTTAAAGATAATTTAATAGATCATTTAATATTTCGTTATAAAAGATCATATCGGTAACGATCACTGACCTTAATAAATGCTAAAAAACTTAACATAATTATCTTGTTTGTACAAGATATTTTAATAGATTATTTAAAATTTTTTTATAAAAGATCATAACGGTAACGATCATTGGACCTAATAAATGCGAAAAATTTGAAATAATTATCTTCTTTGTAAAAGATAATTTAATAGATTATTCAAAATTTCTTTATAAAGGATCACAGTAACGATCATTTGGCCTAATAAAGTCTAAAAAAGTTAAGATAATTATCTTCTTTGTAAAAGATAATTTAATAGATCATTTAAAATTTCTATATAAAAGATCATAGCGATAACAATCATTGGCCTAATAAATGCTAAAAAAGTTGACATAATTATGTTCTTTGTAAAAGATAATTTAATAGATCATTTAAAATTTCTTTATAAATGATCATAATGGTAACGATCATTGGGCCTAATAAATGCTACGCAAGTTGACATAATTATCTTCTTTGTAAAAAATAATTTAGTAGATTATTTAAAATTTCTTTATAAAAGATCAAAACAACAACGATCATTAGGCTTAATAAATTCTAAAAAAGTTGAAATAACTATCTTTTTTGTAAAAGATACCTTAATAGATCATTTAAAATTGTTTTGTAAAATATCATAATGATAACGATCATTGGGCCAAATAAATGCTAATAAATTTGAAATAATTATCTTCTTTATAAAGGATAATTTAATAGATCATTTAATATTTTGTTATAAAAGATCATAATGGTAACGATCACTGGGCCAAATAAATGCTAAAAGAGTTGACATAATTATGTTCTTTTTAAAAGATAATTTAATAGATCATTTAAAATTTCTTTATAAAAGATCATAACGGTAACAATCATTGGGACTAAGAAATGCTAAGAAATTTTGAAATAATTCTCTTCTTTAAAAAAGATAATTTAATAGATTACTTAAAATTTATTTATAAAAGATCATAACGGTAACGATCATTGGACCTAATAAATGCGAAAAATTTGAAATAATTGTCTTCTTTGTAAAAGATAATTTAATAGATTATTCAAAATTTCTTTATAAAAGATCACAGTAATGATCATTTGGCCTAATAAAGTCTAAAAAAGTTAAGATAATTATCTTCTTTGTAAAAGATAATTTAATAGATCATTTAAAATTTCTATATAAAAGATCATAGCGGTAACAATCATTGGCCTAATAAATGCTAAAAAAGTTGACATAATTATGTTCTTTGTAAAAGATAATTTAATAGATCATTTAAAATTTCTTTATAAATGATCATAATGGTAACGATCATTGGGCCTAATAAATGCTACACAAGTTGACATAATTATCTTCTTTGTAAAAGATAATTTAGTAGATTATTTAAAATTTCTTTATAAAAGATCAAAACAGCAACGATCATTAGGCTTAATAAATTCTAAAAAAGTTGACATAACTATCTTCTTTGTAAAAGATACCTTAATAGATCATTTAAAATTGTTTTGTAAAATATCATAATGATAACGATCATTGTGCCAAATAAATGCTAATAAATTTGAAATAATTATCTTCTTTATAAAGGATAATTTAATAGATCATTTAATATTTTGTTATAAAAGATCATAATGGTAACTATCTCTGGGCCAAATAAATACTAAAAGAGTTGACATAATTATGTTCTTTTTAAAAGATAATTTAATAGATCATTTAAAATTTCTTTATAAAAGATCATAACGGTAACAATCATTGGGACTAAGAAATGCTAAGAAATTTTGAAATAATTCTCTTCTTTAAAAAAGATAATTTAATAGATTACTTAAAATTTATTTATAAAAGATCATAACGGTAACGATCATTGGACCTAATAAATGCGAAAAATTTGAAATAATTGTCTTCTTTGTAAAAGATAATTTAATAGATTATTCAAAATTTCTTTATAAAAGATCACAGTAATGATCATTTGGCCTAATAAAGTCTAAAAAAGTTAAGATAATTATCTTCTTTGTAAAAGATAATTTAATAGATCATTTAAAATTTCTATATAAAAGATCATAGCGGTAACAATCATTGGCCTAATAAATGCTAAAAAAGTTGACATAATTATGTTCTTTGTAAAAGATAATTTAATAGATCATTTAAAATTTCTTTATAAATGATCATAATGGTAACGATCATTGGGCCTAATAAATGCTACACAAGTTGACATAATTATCTTCTTTGTAAAAGATAATTTAGTAGATTATTTAAAATTTCTTTATAAAAGATCAAAACAGCAACGATCATTAGGCTTAATAAATTCTAAAAAAGTTGACATAACTATCTTCTTTGTAAAAGATACCTTAATAGATCATTTAAAATTGTTTTGTAAAATATCATAATGATAACGATCATTGTGCCAAATAAATGCTAATAAATTTGAAATAATTATCTTCTTTATAAAGGATAATTTAATAGATCATTTAATATTTTGTTATAAAAGATCATAATGGTAACTATCTCTGGGCCAAATAAATACTAAAAGAGTTGACATAATTATGTTCTTTTTAAAAGATAATTTAATGGATCATTTAAAATTTCTTTATAAAAGATCATAACGGTAACAATCATTGGGACTAAGAAATGCTAAGAAATTTTGAAATAATTCTCTTCTTTATAAAAGATAATTTAATAGATTACTTAAAATTTATTTATAAAAGATCATAACGGTAACGATCATTGGACCTAATAAATGCGAAAAATTTGAAATAATTGTCTTCTTTGTAAAAGATAATTTAATAGATTATTCAAAATTTCTTTATAAAAGATCACAGTAACGATCATTTGGCCTAATAAAGTCTAAAAAAGTTAAGATAATTATCTTCTTTGTAAAAGATAATTTAATAGATCATTTAAAATTTCTATATAAAAGATCATAGCGGTAACAATCATTGGCCTAATAAATGCTAAAAAAGTTGACATAATTATGTTCTTTGTAAAAGATAATTTAATAGATCATTTAAAATTTCTTTATAAATGATCATAATGGTAACGATCATTGGGCCTAATAAATGCTACACAAGTTGACATAATTATCTTCTTTGTAAAAGATAATTTAGTAGATTATTTAAAATTTCTTTATAAAAGATCAAAACAGCAACGATCATTAGGCTTAATAAATTCTAAAAAAGTTGACATAATTATCTTCTTTGTAAAAGATAACTTAATAGATCATTTAAAATTGTTTTGTAAAATATCATAATGATAACGATCATTGGGCCAAATAAATGCTAATAAATTTGAAATAATTATCTTCTTTATAAAGGATAATTTAATAGATCATTTAATATTTTGTTATAAAAGATCATAATAGTAACGATCACTGGGCCAAATAAATACTAAAAGAGTTGACATAATTATGTTCTTTTTAAAAGATAATTTAATAGATCATTTAAAATTTCTTTATAAAAGATCATAACAGTAACAATCATTGGGACTAAGAAATGCTAAGAAATTTTGAAATAATTCTCTTCTTTATAGAAGATAATTTAATAGATTACTTAAAATTTCTTTATAAAAAATCATAACAAATTTGGCTCAGTGACACGATGGCTCAGCAAATTGTAATTTCTGTTTCTTGCTATTTTGGATTGAGTCATGTTATGGATTTCTGTCCAGCCTTGGGATTTGGTTGTAAGTGATAAAACAATATAGCACTTTTAGACTTTCGTGTCCACTGATTTTTTTTCTTATTTGTCTCTCAATATTCTGTTATTTTACGTCATTAATTAATAAATAAATAAAGAAATAAATAAGTACTAAAAAATAGTGTTCCTTAAAAATATAACTTCTACCTTCATGTCTTCTTGTAAACTTTATCACTATATTAACCTTATACTCTTAAAAAATATAATTTATAATATTATATATATTACATAATTATATAATTATTATATAATAGAAATAGAATCTTTTGGTATTCACAATTTATGATTATTTTACCTTTTTAAACATTTTATAACATCTCTCACTCTAAAAAATATAATTTCTCTTACATGAATCAATGCACATTTTGAAATCTAGTGATAAAGTTTACCAATTTAATGTCAATGTAAAGATCTCTACAATGATAATGTATACCGATTAATACATATTCCATCTTTATTTGCAATTTTATTAATACATATTCTATCCTTATATCTATTTGAAAATTAAAAAATAAAATACTTTGTCAAAAGGGGATTTGAACCCACAACCTTAGGCTCCCTGAACATCAATTTTGCAATTAGACCAACCTTATAACCTTGATAATAAAATTACTTTAAAACATTTATATCCAACCTAAACATTAATTTTGCCACTAGACCAACCTTATAAGCTTAATAATAAAATCTTTATATCCAGCATCTATAATAGTTCTACTATTAATAATATATGATCTATAATATATATATATATATATATATTATGATATATAATAGGAATAGAACATGTTCACATTTTATGAGTGTTTTACCCTTCTAAATATTTTATGACTGCTCTCACAATAATAAATGCATGTTCTACATTAAGTTTTATGATGCTCAATCTCATTCGTGCAAGACTTCCATATCTTACTAGCCACTATACCAAAGCTAGCTTACAAGTTTTAATATATATGCTTTTCTTAAGTATTTATCTATTTGATGAGAAACTTTTTTATTTATGGCAAAAATATTTTTAAAGAAGCATGATGTAAGCACAGAGGAAAACAACTAATATTATGATGATGGCTTCCAAATGGCCAGTTCTATTGAATTTTTACCTTTTAATATTTTATGAGCTGCAGCTAGCATTGTCATAATGGGCTTGGCTAGGTGGTCCATCTTGATCTACCATGACTTCAAATTGGGCCTAGCTAGAAAAATTGATGTTCCACAAAATAGAATAGATAATGGAACCCAACCCACCCAACTGCGAGTTAGGTGGGTTCAGGTCGAAGTGTTTTGTTGCCCTATTAAATCTCATTCTCCAATAATCTCTTTCAAGCCCTCACATTCACACTCACATTCACGTTCACACGTTCACACACAAACGCAATTATACTTACTGACTTACACAAGACAAACAAGCAAAAGGCAAAAGCAAATTCTCGTGTATTCTATTCTCATCTCATGACTGTTGTGGATTTAATATTATTTATAATTTGCATGTTAATGATATGGATCCACTACGTAAGTATATTGTTTTAATATAATTTATAATTGACATTTTTTTATAAAATATTCTTACTTAAAAAGATGAAAAAATTAAATTTAATAATTATTGTTTTATTTTAAGTCTGGTGGGCTAGCCACCGAATTCACCAACTTGTGGTGGACTGGGTTAGAACAAGATTTCAACTATCTTCATTCTAGTAAGTCGAGTTGGTTCAACCCATTTATTTTGCAACCCATGTAGGGCTATCCTGTGTGGGTTGGGATAATTGTTTTGACAAAAAATCCATTTAGGTTAAGTTGTTGACTAACTCCTCATGGTCAATCCTTGGTTGTTAACGGCTTACATAGAAACTAGGTTTAGTCAATGGTTTAAGACCCCTATTTTATTTTCTATGATTTCATAATTTATTTTTAAATATATTTTTAGTTTCTTAAATATTTTCAAATATTTATTTTAGTTCAAATAATTTTTTTCTTCACTTTTAGTCCCAATGTTTTTTTTTTTATTTTGTATTACTCCCTTGTTTTTACAAGTTTTTTATGGACTCTGTTAAGTTTTTTTAAGAAATTGACTCTTTTAAGTAGTCCCCAAAATATTTTTCAATTTTTCTCTAGATCTTTACTAAATGTTTCTTAACGTTTGGTCCTGAATTTTTTTCTTTTCTATTTACCATAAGACAATAATACGTCAAGTTAATACCAAAAATACAAAACAACTTTTTCTAAGAACTAAAAAAATTAGGAATAAAAATTATATAACAAATTTTGGGAATAAAAAATAAATGGATTAAGGATGAAATAAATTATTTGTCCTCTGTATCTCATTTTCATTCTTTGGACTATGTTTGAATAGGTCATGGAAAAATAAAATAAAAAAGATTTAAATATAATAGAATGTGATAAATTGATAAGAAATGCAATAAAAATTTTATTTTATTGTTTTAAAAAAAGAATAGAATAGAGTTCTAATGTTTGGATAAATCACATGGATTATATTATGGGATATGTCCTTATTATATTTAACATTTTTCTGACTTATTCAAAACACTTTTTTAAATTTTTTACTTTTGTTATAATGATCTAAGTATTTTATGTTTATTACGTCAATCTTTTTCCTAAGTTAAAAAATACTACGGTAATTCCTCTTGAGGGATTAAAGTAATAATGTAAAAAATAGAATAATAATAATAGAAATACTCTATTAAGTTGGAAAAACAATTCTTAATCAAATAGGCTTGGACATGCAATAGATGCATAATGCCCACGAGTTGTTATTTTGTGAAAATTGACAGTTCATATTATTGGTTCAGCTTATAGTCCAAGATCTTCCTGAATTTCCTTCCCTAGCTCATGAAGACGTTGAAGAAAAGTTGGACATTCCTTATGTCCCAACCAAAGCACCAGTTCCAACCAAAAAATTACTTTAAAATATTGATATCCAATATACATAATTGTCCAATTATATTTATGATGTATAATCTATGATATTATATTATATACTATATCTATACTTCTATATGTATACTATTAATGAAGGTAATACCCCCTTTTGATATCCACTTTTCAAAGTACCTATTATTAACTTCTCCCTATTAATATATGCATACATTTCATGATAAATATTTTTAATAAACATGCAAATACACATGTGCGACAATATTTTGAGTTCTATTTAAACTCTCATCTTTCCATTCTTTCATATTTATTGCATATTTAACATATCCGTTGATGATTTGACATATTTTTATCATGTTATCATAAACAAAAAATATAAAATTAGCAAAATATATTTCAAAACATGTCACATAACAATTTATATTTCAAAATATAAAAATTTACAAAAAAATTTAAATTAAAACCCTACAATTGTTATAACATATTAAAATAGAAATGCGAATAATAATAATAATAATAGTAATACTAGTAATAGTAATAATAATAATAGTAATAGTAATAGTAATAATAATACGAATAATAATAATACTAATAATAATAGTAATAGTAATAATAATAGTAATAGTAACAATAATAATAATAATAATAATAAAAATAATAATAATAATACAATAGATAATAATCATAATAATGATGATGATGATGATAATGATAATAATAATAATAATAATGATGACGATGATGATAATAATAATAGTAACACAATAGATAATAATAATAATGATAATAATACAATAGATAACAAAAACAATAATAATAATAATAATAATAATAATAATAATAATAATAATAATAATAATAAAAATAACAATAATAATAATAACAATAATAATAATAATAATAATAATAATAATAATAATACAACAACAACATTAACAACAACAATAATAATAATAATAAAAATAATAATACAATAGATAATAATAATAATAATAATAATAATAATAATAATACAATAGATAATAATAAGAATACAATAGATAATAATAATAATAATGATAATGATGATGATGATGATGATGATGATGATGATGATGATGATGATGATGATGATGATGATGATGATGATGATGATGATGATGATGATGATGATGATGATGATGATGATGATGATGATGATGATGATGATAATAATAATAATAATAATAATAATGATAATAATAATAATAATAATGATAATAATAATAATACAATAGATAATAATAATAATAATAATAATACAATAGATAATAATAATAATAATAATGATCATAACAATAATAATATAATAGATAATAATTCAAAATAAAAATTTAGAGTATAATAATTTATTTATTCTTTCCTAACTCCAATAAAATAATTTCAGTCTTAATTAAAATCATTTAGATAATAACTTCAATAATAATTTACAATATTAATATATTTCAATTAAAATCACAATAATAAAATAGATAACCATTATTTTACTAAAAATTATTATTCGGATTAAAATATTTTTTTACTAAAGTATTAATGTCTATTTTATTATTTTATTTATTATATATAATGCATTTTTAAAGTAAAATTAAAGAAAAACTTATTTTGGTTGAGCAAGAAGCCTCTTGCAGATAAATATGTGGGAAAGAGCGTGTTAAAACGAGTGGGAATGTTGTGCAACGAAAATGGTGGCACAAACACTGAACGCTTTTGGCTCCTCATTTACATTCCAAAATCCCTCTCTTCTCCATTCCCTTCCAATCACTACTCTCAATTCTATTAACTGCAGAACTGCTTCCGAGTCACCCACACCCAAGAACCGTTCCTTTAACAACAACAACACTCGTAAGAACAAAGGTATCACTTCTGATTCGAATCCTTTTCCTCCGCCTCCACTTCCAACGCCTCTGCCCAAACCACCGGCGGGGTTTGTCGTCAACCAACGCGGCAAAGTTCTCACTGCTTCCAGAGACCGTCTCGCCACTCTAGTGAGTTCTTTTTCTTTTCTTTTTCTTTGAAGATTGAATGTAAATTATCTTTTTCTTTTATTTTCTTTCAAGATTGAATGCAAATATAATTTGTACAGAACCTATGGTTTTAGACAGTTTCTTGCACCGTCAGATTTTACTCCAAAGTTTCTTGACATGGTTAACAGGTTGATCCGGCAAATAACCTTTCCTTGGAATGTGTTGTGAGGAGACAGTTCACGAGTTCTCAAGGAGATGATTGCATGTTACTCTGCCCAGTTGATATGTAAGTAAGATGTTTTCAAACACCAAATCCTGTTATGCTTGAATTTCGTTAACGTTTCTTTTCATCATCATTTGCTGACTATACATTGCGGAGTCTTCTTACAGGCCTATCAAGATGTTGAAGAATACGAGTGATGGATGGTTGGATGTAAATTGCCACTCCTTATT
Organism: Psophocarpus tetragonolobus; assembly: GCA_037954015.1. Taxonomy (NCBI): domain Eukaryota; kingdom Viridiplantae; phylum Streptophyta; class Magnoliopsida; order Fabales; family Fabaceae; genus Psophocarpus; species Psophocarpus tetragonolobus. The sequence continues at coordinate 43,074,884 of CM075688.1, read as the reverse complement.
CCAATTTTGTTTCTGTATTCTTGATTTAGGAGTAAATTGTCTTGATCTAATGAATAAAAATTTCAAAAATGGATTCAGCATTTAATCTTTATATTGAAATGGTCTTATTTTATATTACAGCTAAATAATGAACTCGTTTTAGAAGATTGAACACTTAACCGTGTTCGGCAGTTGATATATTTATGAAATAGGCAACTAATTTGATTCTATTTAAACTTTTTTGATAAAACACAATAGCTGCCTTTGATTTGATCTGTTCTTAGTTTCTTATAACTGACCCCACTTGGTAGAGAAAAGGTTTTTCTTCTATTTGAATGCTTCATTCAATTCATGTTTTATTTCTGCTTTAGGTTAGTGATGAGGAGCTTGAATCTATTTTGCCCGCTGCTGCTTATGCACTTGCCAAGATACGCCTGTATCTAGTTCATAGTGGGTATGTTCGTCTTCTACCATGATTCAAAATGTCATAGAATTTTGTTTGATCACTAAATATTTATGTCTGTCCATATTAGATATTTTATATAGCTCGTAGTGGTTTTTGTTATTCAGAAGAGGATATATTTGACTTTCATACAGGCAAGAAATTGTTTGCTTGTTCTTTTTACTCTAATGTCAATGTCTTATGTTTAGATTAACATGGAAAATATTCTAGTTTTCAATATGGATGTTAATGTTGCAAAGATTCTAGAGTATTTGGGGGTGTTATCACATAACACATATTAGACTCTGTCACTAGTTTATGGCCAAAAACATAACAGACAAGACGAGGGGATGTTGACTTCCACGCCATGGTGCTGTGGTGTCCTTAACTTAGGCCGACAAACCTAAGGGACTTATGCCCAACTAATGGGGTTCTAGAGTTTTAAAAAATGTAAGGTGTGATACGCACATTTTGTATTTGGACGTGGGAGGGGTGCAATATGCTCCAGCACAATAGGAAACAGTAGTTATGACTTATGAGGGCCATCAAAGAGCACATAAAATAAATAGGTGTGATACTAGATACCTCATTATCATGCTTAGGTTACACATAGTATGGCTTGCTGAGATCTTGAGTCTTTTTCTTTGGCTTTAGAATTCCTCAGAGGGCTGTGTTTTCTAGCATGAACAGTTTGGATACATCCTTTTTTAAGCTTGGTCATGCATTTTGTTCTTTTCTCTTTGCTTTTAAAGCCATCTTTCTAGTGAAGATATATAGCTTTCTCTTTGTTCTATGCCCTTCATAAACTTAGTCATAATTGTTTTGCTTCTTTGTGATCAAATCTCCCTTTCAAATGAAAAAAGACTTACTAGCATACAAACATAAAAATAATTGGAGCTGCTGAAGATTATTTATCGTAGACCTATTTATTCTAGACCTATTTATTCTAGTATATTCTTATGACATTAACCGATGGCTGCTCCTCAAGATAATAAATTCTTTTACCATCAGTATGTTAAATTTTATCGACCCATTACTTTCACAATTGTCTATCTAGTTGTATCAAAACTAAACACATAATACTATGCAAACATGACACCTTCAAGTTTTTTAAGATGACTTGATTTATTTCTCTCTCCTTCTCAATTTTCATGTGTAAGTTGGATCTATAATTTGTTTGGTAAAGCATATATTTCTTACATGCCTTTTCACCCATAAGAATTATGGCATGTTTTCTGTATAACATCCCAATTTTTATGAGTGGTAATTATTGATAAATAATTTCTTTATTGCATGCTTGTATGATGTGTTTAGTTTACAAATAATTACAAGAATAATTTTAATTTAGGAAAATAATTTTTTATTGCTATTATTAAATTTAAGAAAAAATAATATTTGATATGGTAAGTATAAAAATTAACTGTTAAAGTAGAAGAAATTAAATAATTATTGAAGTAATTAATGTCTTCTTAGATTATTTAAGAAGAGATACATGTAGGTAAAGATGATTATGTTTTAAATTTTATATAAGTAGGAAATAAAATTTTTTAGTTTAAAATAATTTAAAGGGGTGAAATACTTGTTATGCACATAAGCACATTTAAGTGAGACCTAGTAGACTTCACATAAAGGAGGCATGAGTCTCTTATAAGGTATGTTAGAGAAGAATTTCTTCTTCTTCAAGCACAATGGGTAGGGTAGTGTAGGGTTTAGGGTAGCCTATGGTGGGCATGCTAGGCTATGGCATGCTACGGTAGGGCATGCTAGGGTAGGCTAGGCTTAGATAGGGTTGGGCTAGGCTTAGATAGGGGTGGGCTAGGGTAGGCTAGTGTTAGGTAGGGTTGGGCTAGGGTAGGATAGGGTAGGGTAGGCTAGGGTAGGTTAGGTTAGGCTAAGCTAGGTTAGGCTAGGCTAGCCTAGCCTAGCCTAGGGTAGGGTAGGCAAGGGTAGGGTAGGCAAGGGTAGGGTAGGCAAGGGTAGGGTAGGAAAGGGTAGGCAAGGGTAGGGTAGGCAAGGCAAGGGTAGGCAAGGGTAGGGTAGGCAAGGCAAGGGTAGGGTAGGCTAGGGTAGAGTAGGCAACAGTAGGCTACGCTAGGGCAGACTAGGGTAGGCAAGGGTAGGATAGGTTAGGGTATGGTAGGCTAGGGTATGGTAGGCTAGGGTATGGTAGGCAACGCTAGGCTAGGTTAGGATAGGGTAGGCTAGGATAGGGTAGGCTAGGCTAGACTAGACTAGGGTAGCCTACGGTAGGGTAGGCTAGGATAGGGTTAGGTAGGGTACCCTACGGTAGGGGTAGGGTAAGGAAAGGTAGGGTAGGCAAGAGTAGGGTAGGCTAGGGTAGGGTAGGGTAGGTTAGGCAAGGGTAGGGTATGGTAGGTTAGGCAATGGTAGGGTAGGCTAGGTTACGATAGGGTAGACTAGGTTAGGATAGGCTAGGTTAGGATAGGGTAGGGTAGGCTAGGATAGGGTAGGTAGGCTAGGGTAGGGTAGGGTAGGGTTGGCTAGGGTAAGCTAGGTTAGGGTAGGGTAGGGTAGGCTAGCTAGGGTAGAGTAGGGTAGGGTATGGTAGGCTAGGGTAGCTACAGTATGGTAGGCTAGGATAGGGTTAGGTAAGGTAGTGTTACGTTAGGGTAGTGTTAGGCTAGGCTAGGCTAGGCTAAGGTAGGGTTAGGCTAAGGTAGGGTTAAGCTAGGCTAGGGTAGGGTTAAGCTAGGCTAGGGTAGGATTAGGCTAGGCTAGGCTAGAGTAGGCGACACTAGGCTAGGCTAGGATAGGATAGGCTAGGCTAGGTTAGGCTAGGCTAGGCTAGGGCAGGGTAGGAGTAGGGTAAGGTAGGGTAGGCTAAAGTAGGGTAGGATAGGATATGTTACGGTAGCTAGGTTAGGGTAGGGTATGTAGGTTAGGCAAGGGTGGGGTAGGCAACAGTAGGCTAGGGTAGGGTAGGGTAGGGTAGACTAGGTTAGGTTAGGTTAGGTTAGGATAGGGCAGGCTAGGTTAGGATAGGGTAGGCTAGGCTAGGCTAGGTTAGGATAGGGTATAGTAGGCTAAGGTAGAGTGGGTATGGTAGGCTCGGATAGACTAGGGTAGGGTAGGCTGGGATAGCGTTAGGTTAGGGTAGCGTTAGGTAGGCTAGGCTAGCGGTAGGCTAGGGTAGGGTAGGGTAGGTTAGGTTAGGCTAAGCTAGGCTAGGCTAGGCTAGCCTAGCCTACGGTAGGGTAGGCAAGGGTAGGGTAGGCAAGGGTAGGGTAGGAAACGGTAGGCAAGGGTAGGGTAGGCAAGGGTAGGGTAGGCAAGGCAAGGGTAGGGTAGGCAAGGGTAGGGTAGGCAAGGCAAGGGTAGGGTAGGCTAGGGTAGAGTAGGCAACAGTAGGCTACGCTAGGGCAGACTAGGGTAGGGTAGGCTAGGGTATGGTAGGCTAGGGTATGGTAGGCTAGGGTATGGTAGGCTAGGGTATGGTAGGCAACGCTAGGCTAGGTTAGGATAGGGTAGGTTAGGAAAGGGTAGGCTAGGCTAGACTAGACTAGGGTAGCCTACGGTAGGGTAGACTAGGATACGGTTAGGTAGGGTACCCTACGGTAGGGGTAGGGTAAGGAAAGGTAAGGTAGGCAAGAGTCGGGTAGGCTAGGGTAGGGTAGGGTAGGTTAGGCAAGGGTAGGGTATGGTAGGTTAGGCAAGGGTAGGGTAGGCTAGGTTACGATAGGGTAGACTAGGTTAGGATAGGCTAGGTTAGGATAGGGTAGGGTAGGCTAGGATAGGGTAGGTAGGCTAGGGTAGGGTAGGTAGGGTTGGCTAGGGTAAGCTAGGCTAGGGTAGGGTAGGGTAGGCTAGCTAGGGTAGAGTAGGGTAGGGTATGGTAGGCTAGGGTAGCTACGGTAGGGCAGGCTAGGATAGGGTTAGGTAAGGTAGTGTTACGTTAGGGTAGTGTTAAGCTAGGCTAGGCTAGGCTAAGGTAGGGTTAGGCTAAGGTAGGGTTAAGCTAGGCTAGGGTAGGGTTAGGCTAGGCTAGGCTAGAGTAGGCGACACTAGGCTAGGCTAGGATAGGATAGGCTAGGCTAGGCTAGGTTAGGCTAGGCTAGGCTAGGGCAGGGTAGGAGTAGGGTAAGGTAGGGTAGGCTAAAGTAGGGTAGGATATGATATGTTGCAGTAGCTAGGTTAGGGTAGGGTATGTAGGTTAGGCAAGGGTGGGGTAGGCAACAGTAGGCTAGGGTAGGCTAGGGTAGGGTAGGGTAGGGTAGGGTAGACTAGGTTAGGTTAGGTTAGGATAGGGTAGGCTAGGTTAGGATAGGGTAGGCTAGGCTAGGTTAGGATAGGGTATAGTAGGCTAAGGTAGAGTGGGTATGGTAGGCTCGGATAGACTAGGGTAGGGTAGGCTGGGATAGCGTTAGGTTAGGGTAGCGTTAGGTAGGCTAGGCTAGCGGTAGGCTAGGGTAGGGTAGGGTAGGCTAGGCTAGGCTACAGTAAGCAACACTAGGGTAGGGTAGGGTAGGGTAGGGTAGACTAGCCTAGGTTGGGATAGGCTAGGCTAATCTAGGTTAGGATAGGCTAGGCTAGGGTATGGTAGGGTAGGCTAGGCTAAGTTAGGAAAGGGTAGGCTAGGTTAGGTTAGGACAGGCTAGGCTAGGTCAGGATAGGCTAGGCTAGGTTAGGATAGTGTAGGCTAGGATAGAGTAGGGTAGGCTAGGGTAGGGTAGGGTAGCTAGAATAGACTAGGGTAGGGTAGGCTAGGATAGGGTTAGGTAAGGTAGTGTTAGGATAGGGTAGGGTAGGCTAGGCTAGGCAACAATAGGCTAGGGTAGGTGATGTGATCTTGATGATCACATGCCCAAAGGATCCTTTCTAAGGTCACTTGGAAGGGAAATGAATTTATGGAGAGGAAAGGAATGGGGTGAGGCGCCACAAATACTAGGTTTGATAAGCCAAAGGGTAGAGGCCACAAGGGAGGGGTCCCTTGATAACTCTTACAAGCTCTCACAAAGGAGAAAGGGGGACACTCAATGGTAAGAACCTCAACCAATATGGTCTCTAGGATTAAATTCAAGTGTAAAAAATACAAGTGAGGGAGGAGCTCCTATTTATAGAGGTAGCTAACCTCTTGAACAAGATAACCTAAAAAATAAGGGCTAGGATTAAAAGGAAAGATCCAAGGGAGGAGAATTGAGAAACAATTCCCTCCTTAGATCATCAAACTTGGTGCCCAAGTTTTTCAAACCAAGGGCCAAGATTCCTTCTTACTAGCTTAGGGGTTTATGTAGAAAAGAGGGGTGTAGATATCAAGGCTACCCCTTATTTCCTTCATAAAGACCCAAAAAGCTAAATCCACCCTTTGAATTCCTAAGACACCTCCTAAAAATAAAAAATGGACTAAATACATGTCCCAAATTAAATTCTTAATGCTCCTCAAAATTAAAATAAAGGAAAATTACATTTTATTAACTAAAGTCCCTAGCCTAATATCTTCACTCTCCCTAGGAGGTGAAGTCTTCCTTTGTCTGCAAGGGCTAGGTCTTCTTCAATCCTTCTAGCCATGGCCCTAGTGATAGGTCCTTGGCTAGGCATGGTCACATCATCTCCTCCCCCTTGAAGAGGATTTGACCTCAAATCCATGGGGTCTTCGTCATTTTCAGCACCTACAAATGGAGACAAATCAGAAACATTAAAACTGGTGCTTACCCCATAATCCTCAGGCAGATCTAAAACATAGGCATTATTACCGATCCGCTCAAGGATTTGGAAAGGTCTATCTCCTCTAGGGCTAAGTTTGGACTTCCTTTGAGAAGGAAATCTATCCTTTCTCAAGTGAAGTCATACCCAGTCGCCCTTTTCAAAGATTACTTCTTTCCTCCCCCTATTGGCAAAAGTAGCATCTCTCAAGGATTGACGCTCTATGTTAACTTTAACCCTCTCATGTAATTGTTTTACAAAAATGGCTTTTGCCTCTCCTTCTTTATGCACAGCAACAGAAAGAGGAAGAGGTAAAAGATCTAGAGGAGTACGAGGATTAAAGCCATAGACCACCACAAAAGGAGAATGCTTGGTGGTTCTATGAACCACCCGGTTATAAGCAAATTCAATGTGGGGAAGGTACTCATCCCAAGACTTATGGTTGCCTTTAAGGAGAGCCCTCAGCATAGTGGATAAAGATCTATTCACCACTTCTGTTTGCCCATCAGTTTGAGGGTGACAGGTAGTGGAAAAAAGAAGTTTAGTTCCCAGCTTAGCCCAAAGAGTTTTCCAAAAATGGCTAAGGAACTTCACATCCCTATCTGACACTATTGAAGAGGGTATACCATGCAATCGGACAACCTCTTTAAAGAAAAGTCTTGCGATGTTGCTCGCATCATCCACTTTGTGGCAGGGAATAAAATGGGCCATTTTTGAAAATCGGTCCACCACCACAAATATGGAGTCTGCACCTCATTGGGTTCTTGGGAGCCCAAGGATGAAATCCATGCTAATATCCTCCCAAGGTGCAGAAGGAGCAGGTAAAGGTGTGTATAGTCCATGAGGCATTGCTTTAGACTTTGCTTGCAAGCAAGCTATACATTTAGAGTAATGTCTATGGACATCTCTACGCATATGGGGCCAAAAGAATTTCTCTTGTAAAAGCATGAGGGTTTTTGAAATCCCAAAATGCCCCATGAGCCCACCTTTATGACTCTCTTTTGTAAGTAAGTTCCTAATTGATCCTTGGGGTATACAAAGCTTACTCCCTTTGTAAAGATACCCCTCACTGATGAAGTACCCATCATGGTCCTTTAATGCGAATGCAGATGCAGAGGTAGCAAATATAGGGCCGAAATCCTTGTCAGACGGATACATAATCCGAATGTCATCAAATCCCAAGATTTTTGCACTCAAGGATGAATAAAGGGCATGACGCCTAGAAAGAGCATCAGCCACCACATTTTGTTTTCCTTTCTTGTACTTGATGACATAAGGGAAGGATTCAAGATATTCCACCCACATTGCATGCCTTTTGTTCAATTTACCTTGACCCCTCAAATATTTTAGTGACTCATGGTCACTATGAATGACAAACTCCTTGGGAGAAAGGTAATGCTCCCAAGTTTGAAGGGCCCTAATTAGAGCATAAAACTCCTTATCATAGGTGGGGTAGTTGAGGGGGGCACCATTGAGTTTTTCACTGAAATACGCAATGGGGTGCCCTCCTTGCAACAAGACAGCCCCCACACCTACACCAGAGGCATCACATTCAAGTTCAAATGTTTTAGAAAAGTCAGGTAATGCCAATACTGGTGCATGGGTCAGTTTATGCTTAATTAGCTGGAAGGCTTTCTCTTGTTTCTCACCCCAAAGGAAAGGAACTTCCTTTTTCACCAAATCATTTATTGGTGTGAAGAGCGTGGAGAAATTAGGCACAAAGCGCCTATAAAATCCAGCGAGACCATGAAAGCTTTTGATCTCTGTCACACTCTTTGGGGTGGGCCATTCTTGAATAGATTTATCTTTTCGGGGTCAACATGAACCCCTTTTGTGCTAACTACAAAACTTAGGAAAACTACAATATCTACACAAAAGGTGCATTTTTCTAAGTTACCAAAAAGATGATTACTCCTAAGAAGAGAAAAAACATGCCTTAGATGTCCTAAATGATCATCTAGGTTCCTAGAGTAAACTAAAATGTCATCAAAGTAAACTACACAAAATTTACCAAGGCAATCCCTCAGTACATGATTCATTAAGCGCATGAATGTGCTTGGGGCATTAGTTAGCCCAAAAGGCATAACCAACCACTCATAAAGACCAAATTTAGTCTTAAAAGCAGTTTTCCACTCATCACCCTCTTTGATCCTTATTTGGTGGTAACCACTTCTAAGATCTATAGGCAGGTCTATTAGGTAGACTTGCGCCAAGTACCAAATCAATTTGATGTTCTATACCCCTAATAGGAGGAAGTCCTTTCGGAACCTCATTAGGGAATATGTCATCAAATTCTTTTAAAATATCTTGAACCCCTTGAGGAAGGTGCTCATGTGCATGGGCTGTGGCAGTGCTCTCAACAGAAGAATGCAAAATGGGAGAAGGATTTGATGCTTCTTTACAAAAGAGGAGATAAAAGGGCTTGTTAGTCAAAGGAGCTTCTTTTAAATCACGTTTAGTAGCTAATAGGCTCCTTTTACTAATATTCCCTTTCGAAGGGGCATCACCTTCTGACTCTCTCTCTTTACCCTTTTCAAGCTTTAAAGGTAAAGCTTGTTGTGCTTTTTTTTGTTTTTGTTTTTCCTCAACTCTTTTCTTTTTCATCGCAAATTGATCCTCAGCCACTTGAGAAGGTGACAAAGGATACAATTTGAAGTACTTTTCATTATGGGTGAGAATTATTTGGTTGGAGTGACCATGGTGAATAACTTTTTTGTCAAATTGCCATGGTCTCCCCAACAGGATATGACCAGCCTCCATAGGAACTATGTCACAAAGAATCTCATCATTATAAGATCCTATGGAAATTGGAACCATAACTTGTTCATTGACTACCATCTCCCCTTGCTCATTGAGCCATTGCAATTTGTATGGTTTGGGATAGGGCATGGTAGTCAAGGCTAGCTTTTCAACCAACCTAGAGCTACAACAGTTACAATAAGAGCCACTATCAACAAGGAGAGAACATACTTTGTCATTTACTTTACATCTTGTATGGAAGATGTTCTCTCTTTGTGACTGGCCAAGCTCTAGAGGTTGGCTTCCAAGAAGCCTTTGAACCATAAGGAGGTCCCCCTCATAAGGAAAAGCTTCCTCACACTCTTGTTCAAAAGTATGTCCCCCTTCTTCCTCACTCTCACTAGAGGAGGAAGATGAGCTATTCTCACTACAAATGTCTTGTCCCCTCATGATCATGGTTTTCTTGTTAGGGCATTGAGAGGCAATGTGGCCTCTCCCAAGACATTTGAAGCACTTGATACTACTTTGCCTCTCAGTAGGCTTAGTAGTAGGGGTTTTCTCTCTACATGAGGTGCTTTTGTATCTTGAAAATGCTTGGGTTCCTCTTTGGGAAAACCCTTGAAAGAGTTTCCCTTAAGTTGGTCTCTCTTTGAGTAAGAGGGAGAATATTTTTTAAAGCTTTTTCTCTTGAGTTGATTCTCACCTCTTACACAAAGTTCTACCAACTCATCAAGGTTTGAGTATGAAAGAAGCTCTACCTTATCTCTAATGTCAGAGCTTAATCTACACAAAAACCTAGCAAGGGTGGCATTGGGTTCCTCAATGATATTGGCCCTTAGTATGAGAAGCTCCATCTTTTGTCTATACTCCTCAATACTTAGGTTATGTTGCCTAAGTCTTTGGAGCCTATCCAAAAGATCCCTCTCATAATATGAAGGAATGTGCCTTCTTCGCAAACAAGTTTTTAAATCATTCCAGTAGCGAATGTCAGGCATTTGTTTACGGGCCCTATCCTTGACTAACCCATCCCACCAATGCAAAGCAGAACCTTGAAAACTAAGGGAGGCCAAAGGTACTTTCCTTTCTTCCCTAATTTCATAGCATCGAAAGAGTTGTTCTACTTTGACTTCCCAATCTAGGTAAGTCTCAACATCTTTCCTACCATGAAAATAGGGTAGGTCTACCTTTGGTTCCCTAGCATGATTTATGTTCTCTTGAGGAGAATTATGATTGTATGATGAATGAGAGTGATGCTTATGTTGATTTCTATAGTATTCTTCTTCACTAGAGCTAAAATGCCTAGATGGGGATCTTATGAGAATTCCTTTATTTTTTCTATCACTCTCCCTCCCATCCCTCCTCTTACTCTCTTCTCCTCTCCTTCTCTCTTCTTCCTCCTTTCTCTTTTTCTTTCTAGTTCTTTCCTTCTTTTCCTTTCTTCATCCTCTCTTCTCTCTCTTTGCCTTCTCTCTTCTCGCTCTTTTTTCTCTTTTCTCATTTCCAACATCTCTTTTTTTAACTCTTCCTTCTCTTTTTGTTTTTCCTTTTCTTTTATTTCTTTTTTTCTCTCTTTTTCTTCTCTCCTTTCTTGTTCTTTAGCCACCCATTCCCTAAATTCTAAGTTAAGGTTTTCAAGAGTGTCTCCCTTAGAAGGTTTTCTTTGGTTGACACTCTTACTTAATGAACAACTATGTGCACTAGAATGTGTGTAGGAAGTCATGGTACTTGGATGCTAAAAACTAAAGGGTAGGCCAAAAACTTTTTTTTTTGTTTTCTCACCTAAGGTGGCTTGGTGAGTCTTTGGAACTGTTAGCCTGTACACATTTTTTCAAAACAACATAAAATAAAATAAAAGTGCTAAGAAATTGAGCATAATAAATGCTAAGAAATTTGAAATAATTATCTTCTTTCTAAAAGATAATTTATTAGATCATTTGAAGTTTATTTATCAAAGATCACAACGGTAACGATCATTGGGCCTAATAACTTGTAAACAAGTTAACATAATTATCTTCTTTGTAAAAGATAATTTAGTAGATGATTTAAAATTTCTGTATAAAAGATCATAATGGTAACGATCCTTGGGCCTAATAAATATTAAGAAATTTGAAATAATTATCTTCATTGTAAAGATAATTGAATAGATCATTTAAAATTTTTTAAAAAATGATCATAACGGTAACGGTCATAGGGCGTAATAAATACTAAAAAATTTGAAATAATTATATTCTTTGTAAAAAATAATTTCATAGGCCATTTAAAATTTCTTTATAAAAGATCATGACGGTAACGATCATAGGACCTAATAAATGCTAAAACGGTTGATATAATTCTCTTCTTTATAAAACTAATTTAATAGATTATTTCAAATTTCTTTATAAAAGATCATAACGGTAACTATCATTGGGCTTAATAAATGCTAAAAAAGTTCACATAATTATCTTCTTTGAAAAAGGTAATTTAATACATGATTTAAAATTTCTTTATAGAAGATCATAACGGTCACGATCATTGGGCCTAATAAACGCGAAAAGAGTTCACATCACTATCTTCTTTGTAAAAAATAATTTAATAGGTTATTTAAAATTTCTTTAAAAAAAATCATAACGGTACCAATCCTTGGGCCTAATAAATGCTAAAAAAGTTTACATAATTCTATTCTTTGTAATAGATAATTTAATAGATCATTTAAAATTTCTTTAAAAAAAATCATAACGGTAACAATCATTGGGCCTAATAAATGCTTAAAAAGTTGACATAATTATCATCTTTGTAAAAGATAATTTAATAGATCATTTAAAATTTCTGTATAAAAGATCATAACAGTCACAATCATTGGGCCTAATAAATGCTAAAAGAGTTGACATAATTATATTTTTTGTAAAGATAATTTAAAATTTCTTTATAAAAGATCATAACGGTAACAATCATTGGGCCTAGTAAATACAAAGATATTTGACATAATTATCTTCTTTGTAAAAGATAATTTAATAGATGATATAAAATTTCTTTAAAAAAAATCATAACGGTACCAATCATTGGGCCTAATAAATGCCAAACAAGTTGACATAATTATCATCTTTGTAAAATATAATTTAATAGATCATTTAAAATTTCTTTATCAAAGATCATAACGGTCACGAAAATTGGGCTTAATAAATGCCAAAAAAGTTGACCTAATTATCTTCCTTGTAAAACATAATTTAATAGATGATTTAAAATTTCTTTATAAAAGATCATAACGGTAACAATCGTTGGGCCTAACAAATGACAAAAAAGTTGACATAATTATCTTCTTTTTAAAAGATAATTTAATAGATAATTTAAAATATCTTTATAAAAGAGCATAACGGTAACGATCGTTTGGCTTAATAAATACTAAATAAGTTCGCATAATTATCTTATTTGTAAAAGATAATTTAATAGGTTATTTAAATATTTTTATAAATAATCATAACAGTAACAATCATTGGGCCATTCAAATGCTAAAAAAGTTGACATAATTATCTGCTTTGTAAAAGAAAATTTAAAAGATCATTTAATTTTTTTTAATAAAGATCATAACGGTAACGATCATTGAGCCTAGTAAAGGTTAACAAAGTAGACATAATTATGTTCCTTATAAAAGATAATTTAATAGATCATTTAAAATTTCTTTATAAAAGAGCATAACGGTAACCATCATTGGGCCTAATAAATACTAAACAAGTTCACATAATTATCTTCTTTGTAAAAGATAATTTAATAAATTATTTAAATTTTTTTATAAATGATCATAACAGTAACAATCATTAGGCCTTTCAAATGGTAAAAAAGTTGACATAATTATCTATTTTGTAAAAGACAATTTAATATATCATTTAAATTTTTTTTTATAAAAGATCATAATGGTAACGATCATTGGGCCTAGTAAAGGTTAACAAAGTTGACATAATTATGTTCCCTGTAAAATATAATTTAATAGATCATTTAAAATTTCTTTATAAAAGATCATAATGGTAACGATTATTGGGCCTAATAAATGCTAAACAAGTTGACATAATTATCTTCTTTATAAAAGATAGTTTAATAGTATATTTAAAACTTATTTTTAAAAGTTCATAATGGCAACAATCATTGGGCCTAATAAATGCTAAAAAAGTTGACATAATTATATTCTTTGTTAAAGATAATTTAATAGATCATTTAAAATTTGTTTATAAAAGATCATAACGGTAACGATCATTGGGTCTAATAAATGCTAAAACGGTTAACATGATTATCTTCTTTATAAAATATAATTTAATAGATTATTTAAAATTTCTTTATAAAAGAGCATAATAGTAACAATTATTGGCCTAATACATGCTACAAAAGTTGACATAAGTATCTTCTTTGTAATGGATAATTTAATAGATCATTTAAAATTTCTTTAAAAAAGATCATAACGGTCACGAACATTGGGCCTAATATATGCTAAAAAAGTCGACCTAATTATCTTTGTAAAAGATAATTTAATAGATGATTTAAAATTTCTTTATAAAAGATCATAACCGTAACAATCGTTGGGCCAAATAAATGCTAAAAAAGTTGACATAATTATCTTCTTTGTAAAAGATAATTTAATAGATCATTTAAAATTTCTGTATAAAAGATCATAACAGTCACAATCATTGGGCCTAATAAATGCTAAAAGAGTTGACATAATTATATTTTTTGTAAAGATAATTTAATAGATAATTTAAAATTTCTTTATAAAAGATCATAACGGTAACAATCATTGGGCCTAATAAATACAAAGATATTTGACATAATTATCTTCTTTGTAAAAGATAATTTAATAGATGATATAAAATTTCTTTAAAAAAAATCATAACGGTACCAATCATTGGGCCTAATAAATGCCAAACAAGTTGACATAATTATCATCTTTGTAAAATATAATTTAATAGATCATTTAAAATTTCTTTATCAAAGATCATAACGGTCACGAACATTGGGCTTAATAAATGCTAAAAAAGTTGACCTAATTATCTTCCTTGTAAAACATAATTTAATAGATGATTTAAAATTTCTTTATAAAAGATCATAACGGTAACAATCGTTGGGCCTAACAAATGCCAAAAAAGTTGACATAATTATCTTCTTTTTAAAAGATAATTTAATAGATAATTTAAAATATCTTTATAAAAGAGCATAACGGTAACGATCGTTTGGCTTAATAAATACTAAATAAGTTCGGATAATTATCTTATTTGTAAAAGATAATTTAATAGGTTATTTAAATATTTTTATAAATAATCATAACAGTAACAATCATTGGGCCATTCAAATGCTAAAAAAGTTGACATAATTATCTGCTTTGTAAAAGAAAATTTAAAAGATCATTTAATTTTTTTTATAAAAGATCATAACGGTAACGATCATTGAGTCTAGTAAAGGTTAACAAAGTAGACATAATTATGTTCCTTGTAAAAGATAATTTAATAGATCATTTAAAATTTCTTTATAAAAGAGCATAACGGTAACCATCATTGGGCCTAATAAATACTAAACAAGTTCACATAATTATCTTCTTTGTAAAAGATAATTTAATAGATTATTTAAATTTTTTTATAAATGATCATAACAGTAACAATCATTAGGCCTTTCAAATGGTAAAAAAGTTGACATAATTATCTATTTTGTAAAAGACAATTTAATATATCATTTAAATTTTTTTTTATAAAAGATCATAATGGTAACGATCATTGGGCCTAGTAAAGGTTAACAAAGTTGACATAATTATGTTCCCTGTAAAAGATAATTTAATAGATCATTTAAAATTTCTTTATAAAAGATCATAATGGTAACGATCATTGGGCCTAATAAATGCTAAACAAGTTGACATAATTATCTTCTTTATAAAAGATAGTTTAATAGTATATTTAAAACTTATTTTAAAAAGTTCATAACGTTAACAATCATTGGGCCTAATAAATGCTAAAAAAGTTGACATAATTATCTTCTTTGTAAAAGATAATTTAATAGATCATTTAAAATTTGTTTATAAAAGATCATAACGGTAACGATCATTGGGTCTAATAAATGCTAAAACGGTTAACATGATTATCTTCTTTATAAAATATAATTTAATAGATTATTTAAAATTTCTTTATAAAAGAGCATAATAATAACAATTATTGGCCTAATACATGCTACAAAAGTTGACATAAGTATCTTCTTTGTAATGGATAATTTAATAGATCATTCAAAATTTCTTTATAAAAGATCATAATGGTCACGAACATTGGGCCTAATATATGCTAAAAAAGTCGACCTAATTATCTTTGTAAAAGATAATTTAATAGATGATTTAAAATTTCTTTATAAAAGATCATAACCGTAACAATCGTTGGGCCAAATAAATGCTAAAAAAGTTGACATAATTATCTTCTTTGTAAAAGATAATTTAATAGATAATTTAAAATTTCTTTATAAAAGAGCATAACGGTAATGATCGTTGGGCCTAATAAATACTAAATAACTTCACATAATTATCTTCTTTATAAAAGATAATTTAATAGATTATTTAAATATTTTTATAAATAATCATAACAGTAACAATCATTTGGTCATTCAAATGCTAAAAAAGTTGACATAATTATCTGCTTTGCAAAAGAGAATTTAAAATATCATTTAATTTTTTTTATAAAAGATCATTTAATTTAAAATATCATTTTGTTTTCCTTTCTTGTACTTGATGACATAAGGGAAGGATTCAAGATATTCCACCCACGTTGCATGCCTTTTGTTCAATTTACTTTGACCCCTCAAATATTTTAGTGACTCATGGTCACTATGAATGACAAACTCCTTGGGAGCAAGGTAATGCTCCCAAGTTTGAAGGGCCCTAATTAGAGCATAAAACTCCTTATCATAGGTGGGGTAGTTGAGGGGGGCACCATTGAGTTTTTCACTGAAATACGCAATGGGGTGCCCTCCTTGCAACAAGACAGCCCCCACACCTACACCAGAGGCATCACATTCAAGTTCAAATGTTTTAGAAAAGTCAGGTAATGCCAAGACTGGTGCATGGGTCAGTTTATGCTTAATTAGCTGGAAGGCTTTCTCTTGTTTCTCACCCCAAAGGAAAGGAACTTCCTTTTTCACCAAATCATTTATTGGTGTGAAGAGCGTGCAGAAATTAGGCACAAAGCGCCTATAAAATCCAGCAAGACCATGAAAGCTTTTGATCTCTGTCACACTCTTTGGGGTGGGCCATTCTTGAATAGCTTTTATCTTTTCGGGGTCAACATGAACCCCTTTTGTGCTAAATACAAAACTCAGGAAAACTACAATATCTACACAAAGGTGCATTTTTCTAAGTTACCAAAAAGATGATTACTCCTAAGAAGAGAAAAAACATGCCTTAGATGTCCTAAATGATCATCTAGGTTCCTAGAGTAAACTAAAATGTCATCAAAGTAAACTACACAAAATTTACCAAGGCAATCCCTCAGTACATGATTCATTAAGTGCATGAATGTGCTTGGGGCATTAGTTAGCCCAAAAGGCATAACCAACCACTCATAAAGACCAAATTTAGTCGTAAAAGCAGTTTTCCACTCATCACCCTCTTTGATCTTTATTTGGTGGTAACCACTTCTAAGATCTATAGGCAGGTCTATTAGGTAGACTTGCGCCAGGTACCAAATCAATTTGATGTTCTATACCCCTAATGGGAGGAAGTCCTTTCGGAACCTCATTAGGGAATATGTCATCAAATTCTTTTAAAATATCTTGAACCCCTTGAGGAAGGTGCTCATGTGCATGGGCTGTGGCAGTGCTCTCAACAGAA
Source organism: Psophocarpus tetragonolobus (assembly GCA_037954015.1). Lineage (NCBI taxonomy): Eukaryota > Viridiplantae > Streptophyta > Magnoliopsida > Fabales > Fabaceae > Psophocarpus > Psophocarpus tetragonolobus. Next base: position 43,058,244 of record CM075688.1, on the reverse strand, counting down.
GAATGCAAAATGGGAGAAGGATTTGATGTTTCTTTACAAAAGAGGAGATAAAAGGGCTTGTTAGTCAAAGGAGTTTCTTTTAAATCACGTTTAGTAGCAAATAGGCTCCTTTTACTAATATTCCCTTTCGAACGGGCATCACCTTCTGACTCTCTCTCTTTACCCTTTTCAAGCTTTAAAGGTAAAGCTTGTTGTGCTTTTTTTTGTTTTTGTTTTTCCTCAACTCTTTTCTTTTTCATTGCAAATTGATCCTCAGCCACTTGAGAAGGTGACAAAGGATACAATTTGAAGTACTTTTCATTATGGGTGAGAATTATTTGGTTGGAGTGACCATGGTGAATAGCTTTTTTGTCAAATTGCCATGGTCTCCCCAACAGGATATGACCAGCCTCCATAGGAACTATGTCACAAAGAATCTCATCATTATAAGATCCTATGGAAATTGGAACCATAACTTGTTCATTGACTACCATCTCCCCTTGCTCATTGAGCCATTGCAATTTGTAAGGTTTGGGATAGGGCATGGTAGTCAAGGCTAGCTTTTCAACCAACCTAGAGCTACAACAGTTACAATAGGAGCCACTATCAACAAGGAGAGAACATACTTTGTCATTTACTTTACATCTTGTATGGAAGATGTTCTCTCTTTGTGACTGGCCAAGCTCTAGAGGTTGGCTTCCAAGAAGCCTTTGAACCATAAGGAGGTCCCCCTCATAAGGAAAAGCTTCCTCACACTCTTGTTCAAAAGTATGTCCCCCTTCTTCCTCACTCTCACTAGAGGAGGAAGATGAGCTATTCTTACTACAAATGTCTTGTCCCCTCATGATCATGGTTTTCTTGTTAGGGCATTGAGAGGCAATGTGGCCTCTCCCAAGACATTTGAAGCATTTGATACTACTTTGCCTCTTAGTAGGCTTAGTAGTAGGGGTTTTTCTCTCTACATGAGGTGCTTTTGTATCTTGAAAATGCTTGGGTTCCTCTTTGGGAAAACCCTTGAAAGAGTTTCCCTTAAGTTGGTCTCTCTTTGAGTAAGAGGGAGAATATTTTTTAAAGCTTTTTCTCTTGAGTTGATTCTCAGCTCTTACACAAAGTTCTACCAACTCATCAAGGTTTGAGTATGAAAGAAGCTCTACCTTATCTCTAATGTCAGAGCTTAATCCACACAAAAACCTAGCAAGGGTGGCATTGGGTTCCTCAATGATATTGGCCCTTAGTATGAGAAACTCCATCTTTTGTCTATACTCCTCAATACTTAGGTTATGTTGCCTAAGTCTTTAGAGCCTATCCAAAAGATCCCTCTCATAATATGAAGGAATGTGCCTTCTTCGCAAACAAGTTTTTAAATCATTCCAGTATTGAATGTCAGGCATTTATTTACGGGCCCTATCCTTGACTAACCCATCCCACCAATGCAAAGCAGAACCTTGAAAACTAAGGGAGGCCAAAGGTATTTTCCTTTCTTCCCTAATTTCATAGCATCGAAAGAGTTGTTCTACTTTGACTTCCCAATCTAGGTAAGTCTCAACATCTTCCCTACCATGAAAATGGGGTAGGTCTACCTTTGGTTCCCTAGCATGATTTATGTTCTCTTGAGGAGAATTATGATTGTATGATGAATGAGAGTGATGCTTATGTTGATTTCTATAGTATTCTTCTTCACTAGAGCTAAAATGCCTAGATGGGGATCTTATGAGAATTCCTTTATTTTTTCTATCACTCTCCCTCCCATCCCTCCTCTTACTCTCTTCTCCTCTCCTTCTCTCTTCTTCCTCCTTTCTCTTTTTCTTTCTAGTTCTTTCCTTCTTTTCCTTTCTTCATCCTCTCTTCTCTCTCTTTGCCTTCTCTCTTCTCGCTCTTTTTTCTCTTTTCTCATTTCCAACATCTCTTTTTTTAACTCTTCCTTCTCTTTTTGTTTTTCCTTTTCTTTTATTTCTTTTTTTCTCTCTTTTTCTTCTCTCCTTTCTTGTTCTTTAGCCACCCATTCCCTAAATTCTAAGTTAAGGTTTTCAAGAGTGTCTCCCTTAGAAGGTTTTCTTTGGTTGACACTCTTACTTAATGAACAACTATGTGCACTAGAATGTGTGTAGGAAGTCATGGTACTTGGATGCTAAAAACTAAAGGGTAGGCCAAAAACTTTTTTTTTTGTTTTCTCACCTAAGGTGGCTTGGTGAGTCTTTGGAACTGTTAGCCTGTACACATTTTTTCAAAACAACATAAAATAAAATAAAAGTGCTAAGAAATTGAGCATAATAAATGCTAAGAAATTTGAAATAATTATCTTCTTTCTAAAAGATAATTTATTAGATCATTTGAAGTTTATTTATCAAAGATCACAACGGTAACGATCATTGGGCCTAATAACTTGTAAACAAGTTAACATAATTATCTTCTTTGTAAAAGATAATTTAGTAGATGATTTAAAATTTCTGTATAAAAGATCATAATGGTAACGATCCTTGGGCCTAATAAATATTAAGAAATTTGAAATAATTATCTTCATTGTAAAGATAATTGAATAGATCATTTAAAATTTTTTAAAAAATGATCATAACGGTAACGGTCATAGGGCGTAATAAATACTAAAAAATTTGAAATAATTATATTCTTTGTAAAAAATAATTTCATAGGCCATTTAAAATTTCTTTATAAAAGATCATGACGGTAACGATCATAGGACCTAATAAATGCTAAAACGGTTGATATAATTCTCTTCTTTATAAAACTAATTTAATAGATTATTTCAAATTTCTTTATAAAAGATCATAACGGTAACTATCATTGGGCTTAATAAATGCTAAAAAAGTTCACATAATTATCTTCTTTGAAAAAGGTAATTTAATACATGATTTAAAATTTCTTTATAGAAGATCATAACGGTCACGATCATTGGGCCTAATAAATGCGAAAAGAGTTCACATCACTATCTTCTTTGTAAAAAATAATTTAATAGGTTATTTAAAATTTCTTTAAAAAAAATCATAACGGTACCAATCCTTGGGCCTAATAAATGCTAAAAAAGTTTACATAATTCTATTCTTTGTAATAGATAATTTAATAGATCATTTAAAATTTCTTTAAAAAAAATCATAACGGTAACAATCATTGGGCCTAATAAATGCTTAAAAAGTTGACATAATTATCATCTTTGTAAAAGATAATTTAATAGATCATTTAAAATTTCTGTATAAAAGATCATAACAGTCACAATCATTGGGCCTAATAAATGCTAAAAGAGTTGACATAATTATATTTTTTGTAACGATAATTTAATAGATAATTTAAAATTTCTTTATAAAAGATCATAACGGTAACAATCATTGGGCCTAATAAATACAAAGATATTTGACATAATTATCTTCTTTGTAAAAGATAATTTAATAGATGATATAAAATTTCTTTAAAAAAAATCATAACGGTACCAATCATTGGGCCTAATAAATGCCAAACAAGTTGACATAATTATCATCTTTGTAAAATATAATTTAATAGATCATTTAAAATTTCTTTATCAAAGATCATAACGGTCACGAACATTGGGCTTAATAAATGCTAAAAAAGTTGACCTAATTATCTTCCTTGTAAAACATAATTTAATAGATGATTTAAAAAACTTTAAAAAGAGAGGAGTGTTCCTTTTGCTTTTATTTCTTTTTTTCTCTCTTTTTCTTGTCTCCTTTCTTGTTCTTTAGCCATCCATTCCCTAAATTATAAGTTAAGGTTTTCAAGAGTGTCTCCCTTAGAAGGTTTTCTTTGGTTGACACTCTTACTTGATGAACAACTATGTGCACTAGAATGTGTGTGGGAAATCATGGTGCTTGGATGCTAAAAACTAAAGGGTAGGCCAAAAACTTTTTTTTTTCAAGCAACACTCCTCTCTTTTTTTTTTTGTTTTCTCACCTAAGGTGGCTTGATGAGTCTTTGGAACTCTTGGCCTCTACACGTTTTTTCAAAATAACATAAAATAAAATAAAAGTGCAAGAATGTAAAAGAGAAAGGGCTCTAATCGTGCTCCTAAGGTGTTGAAGAAAGTGTACCACTTCTCCCTTCTTCACCTAATTAACAAGGAACTATGCTAAAATTAACCAAAATTATTACAAACCAAGGGAGGGCCTTAAGGGCACTCAAACTCCCAATCTAAAATTAAGTATACACAATACAAAGAATAAAAAAAAAAATAAAACAAAGTCTTCACTCCAAGCTTTTTGGTGTTTGTCTCCTTTTGATCAAGCCCCTTTGAGTTGCATCAACTCACCCCAAGAATGCTACCCTTGTTTCCTCTTGTTTGGACTTGCCAAAATTTTATATATGGAACCTTTCCCAACCTTTCCTTACCAAGGCCGAATAAAACACAAGACAACAAACAAAGGTGAATAACAAAACAAGGTTCACAAATCCAAGTGGATAGATTAAACAATGACAAACTCAAAGAAGTAAAGAAGACAAGCAAGAAAACATAAGGCTCACAAAGGAAGGTAGCACACAAATAACTTTCCTAGATTAGCTCTAAGAGTAGAGATGAAAAAAGACTCAAACAAAAAAAATGAAACCAATAGTTGCACACTTAATAAAATTTAAGTGACCAAAAACTAAAAAGCTTACTCAAGTAATTTTTTTTTGAATCACAATTGGTTCCTCATATCAAATGTTTCTACTATTAGGTACACAACTTCAAATTTGTCTTTCTTTTGAGTTCTTTATCTTCTTTTTTTTTTTAACTTGAACTTTTTCTATTTTTTTTAACTTTTTCTAATCATTTTGCTGCACCTAATAGCTTGTTGAATTGAAATTTTAATGAGGATTCTTGAAATAATAACACTTGAGTGAATAAGCACAAAGTAAGGTCACACAATTTTCAAGCAATGCATGCAACTAAAGGCAAAACAACTTAGTAGTTCCAAATACCACTGAACTAATGGTGCTTAAGGAATGATTTAGGGCTGATTTTGAAGTAAATCGATTGCTCAAATTATTAACACAATTCACCCAAGCTAAAATTCCATAAAGAGGCACCAATAGTGAAGGTAAACCAAGTGGAAAGCTACTAATAATTCAACATAAAACAAGAAACATATAAAGATTGAATTGAGCAAATATTTAAGAACAACAAAGAGATTAATATGCTTGAACTAAAAGCCTAAAATACTTAAGAGACTCAACAAGAGGTTCACCTCTTAGGAGCTCAATTCAAAATGTTTTTGAAGGCTTTTTTGTAAAAATTTTAAGAGGCTAAAACCTATGAAATTTGAATGAGACAAAATAGGAAACTAACATGACTAGTATTTGACAAAACACAAGATTAAGAAAAAATAACACACCTAAATATAGAGCAAAAATTTCAGCAAGAGACTCAAAACAAAAGGCACAACAAAGTGGCCAAAGTTGATCACCACAATGGTGTGGAAAAATCCTCAACCATGTGGGTTTAATGGTCACAACTTCTTAGGCACACTTTAACATAAAAAACCAAGGGAAAATTAAGCAACTTGAACACGAAAATAAGATGCAAAGAAAGGGACAAATAAAATCACATCAAATTAAATGGAAAATAGGCGTGTAGATAGAAAACAAAAGCGCATATAATAGCAAGAATAAAAAGCTATACTACTAGACAATAAAGGAAATAGAGATGACAAACAATGAAGGACTTTAAAATAAAGAGATCAAAGAGATAAACAACAAAGCAAAAAAAAATTGAGAAAGAACGTGACCTTTAGAAAGTGGCTCTGATACCACTTGATGTGATCTTTGATGATCACGTGCCCAAAGGATCCTTTCTAAGGTCACTTGGAAGGGAAATGGATTTATGGAGAGGAAAGGAATGGGGTGAGGCGACAAATACTAGGTTTGATAAGCCAAAGGGGAGAGGCCACAAGGGAGGGGTCCCTTGATAACTCTTAGAAGCTCTCACAAAGGAGAAAGGGGGACACTCAAAGGTAAGAACCTCAACCAATATGGTCTCTAGGATTAAATTCAAGTGTAAAAAATACAAGGGAGGGAGGAGCTCCTATTTATAGAGGTAGCTAACCTCTTGAACAAGATAACCTAAAAAAGAAGGGCTAGGATTAAAAGGAGAGATCTAAGGGAGGAGGATTGAGAAATAATTCCCTCCTTAGATCATCAAACTTGGTGCCCAAGTTTCTCAAACCAAGGGCCAAGATTCCTTCTTATTAGCTTAGGGGGTTTATGTAGGAAAAAAGGGTGTAGATATCAAGGCTACCCCTTATTTCCTTCATAAAGACCCAAAAAGCTAAATCCACCCTCTAAATTCCTAAGACACCTCCTAAAAATAAAAAATGGACTAAATACATGTCCCAAATTAAATTCTTAATGCTCCTCAAAATTAAAATAAAGGAAAATTACATTTTATTAACTAAAGTCCCTAGCCTAATATTTTCACTCTCCATAGGAGGTGAAGTCTTCCTTTGTCTGCAAGGGCTAGGTCTTCTTCAATCCTTCTAGCCATGGCCCTAGTGATAGGTCCTTGGCTACGCATGGTCACATTAACAACGCTCTTACTGTAGCTCAAGGGTGGGGTTCTGTCGGGGTTCCAAAGCCCGAACCACACTCCTGGGGAGGTGCATCATCTCAAAAGATAGAATCAAATAATCATGTTACTATGCTACCCAACCACCAGTTTCCCATGGCCAATCTTTGCAGAACACTACCTCGCTTAACACTGGATTTGTGGGCATGACTACAGTTACTGGATGATGTTAACAATTAAGGAAACTCAAAATGTAAAGATATAATCACACTTAGTTTTTTATTTATAAAAGCATTATGTCACAAAAAAAATGGATAAAAGGAAATAACTTTCAATTAAATAACATAATTTGACCATAATTTCTATTGTCAGAGGAGATTGAATTTTTTGAATTAATATTTTTTGTATCAAATTTCCAATCTACTATAATTTTAAATTTTGATTTATGTGTACTTATGTTATGGAGATACTTCATGTTCAAAGTTATTTTCAGTTGCATAGAAATAAAAAAGTATAACATAAGAAAAGGAAAAATAAATAAAAGAGAAATAGATGAATTAAAGTGAAAATTGAAGTTGTTTTGATAATAAGAAAGTGACATGTAACGGAAGAAAAATTATTAAAATTATTAATGGTTTACAAGGAAACTAGGTTTAGCCAATGGTTTAACATTCGTAATTTTTTTTTATGATTTCATAATTTCTTTTTATTTTTAGTTTCTTAAATATTTTCAAATATTTATTTTGGTTCTAATAATTTTTTTCTTCACTTTTAGTCTTAATTTTTTTCTTTATTTTTTATTTTTCTCTTGTTTTTATAAGTTTTTATGGACTTTGTTAAATTCTTTTATGCAATTGACTTTCTTAAGTAGTTCCAGAAATATTTTTCAATTTTTCTATCAATCTTTAATAAATATTTTCTTAACATAATAGAATAGAACAGAATAGAATAAGATAAATTGAAATGCAATAAAAATTTTTATTTTATAATAGAATGAGATAAATTGATAAGAAATGCAATGAAAATTTTATTTTATTGTTTTAAAAAAGAATAGAATAAAGTACTAATGTTTGAGAAAATTGCACAGATTCTATTATGAGATTCGTCTTTATTACATTTAACATTTTTCTGAATTATTGAAAACACTTTTCAATTTTTTTACTTTTGTCATAATCATCCAAGATTTTTATGTTCATTACATCAATCTTTTTCTTAAGTTAAAAGATACTACATCAATCCCTCTTGAGAGATTAAAGTAGTAATGTAAAAAAATAGAAGAATAATAGATATAATAAAGACAAACCTTAAGGTTTGTAATTTAGTTTAAATTTTTCAAATATTATGCATAAGAAATGGTGATGAAAATTAAATTTATAAATATAAAATAATTATGAATTAAATGACCTTTTAATCTCTAAAAATATAGCATATTTTTATGTTGATTTTTTGAAGATATATTTTTTCTATTTTAGTCTACACTTTTAAGAAATAATGTTACTTAAAAGCAACAACATCTATGTTTGTTAGATAGTGACTCATCACCTTCTTTAAAAGTTTGAATGAGATTTTCATATAACTTTCTTTAGATAAATTATAATTTTAATAGTTTACAAAAAATCTAGTTTATTTAAAAATTACATAAAATTATTTTTCAAACTTATAATAATGTGGTAAATCATTTCGCTACTAAAGTCATTTCGTTAACATTGTTACTTTATGATAGAGACTAAAACCAACATTATTACACGATAATGAAACTAAAAATAAATCAAAATAAAAAATATTTAAAAAAACTAAGATAAAAAATCTTAAGTTGTCAACATACGATATTAAATTTTTTTAGTTTTAGAAGTTAGCTCTAAGGCATCAAACCAAATTGAACATTTATCTTATTAGGGTCTCTCACTTATATGCTAGCAACTACATCTTTAAGCGTATGTACATTATAAAATAAGAATTTTTGCTTCAAATAAAAAATCTCTTCTCCTGCATTAAAAAATTTGCTAATGTTTTTTTTAGTTAATAGTTCACAATCTCTTTTGCATGTAAGCATATTTCCAAAAATTCTTTGAGTATGTGATTCTTAAACATTAAATTTTAAACTATATGAGACATACAAGTTAATATAACCCTCTTATTATATGAATTTTTGTATCTAGAGCCATATATTTCAAGTCTTTCAATAACTATCATTTTTAAATTTAATGTCTTTAAAGATGAACACTATTATAATTTTAAAAATTATTTCTAAGATATTTTTCTTTTCAAGATGTGTGCAAGGTTACAGGAGTTAATAAATTTAATTAAAACTTTATATTATAAAATATTATAAAACAAATTTTATTAAAATATTATAAAAAAATTTTAATATTTATGATAGAAATTTTTAAATTATAAAATATAATTTTTTTTCTTATGGTCTGTAATAATAAAAAATTTTAAAAATATTATATTTTAAACAAATTATATTTTTAAGATACGAGAAATTAGAATGGAGTTAAAACAGGTAGGGATAATTTGAGGGTTTTAAGGTTTGATTTGAGAAAAAAAAAATTTTCTTAAATGTAACAGCAGCAATGTCAGGAATTTCTTTTTTATAAATACCCAACTATTTTAAAGCTATTTCAAATACAGTAACATTCTCCAATTCAATCTTCCCCTCTCACCCGCGCTTACTTTGTTCTTCTCCTCTCAAACCCATTCTCTCAAATCATTCTTCCCCTCTCAAACCCATTCTCTCAATTCAATCTTGCCCTCTCACTCGCTTACTCTGTTCTTGTTTTTCTTTTCTCTCACCATCCTCTGTTCAATTGAAGGAGCTTTCTCTGATCTTTGACACCTTTATTGGTATCACCTGGACCGGAGGAACAAGAAGAACACCGATTGGTGGTCGATTTTGTCAACCTTTTTCGGGATATTTGAATGTTTTTGGTGCAACTATTAATGGCTTCTGTTTTCGATGGAAATGTTCTATCTTGGTGATGAAAATTATCAACACTCTTCTCTGAGGTAAGTTACATCTCGGTGGAAAGGTCTTAATGTTTTTCTTCAAATTCTATTTCTTTTGTTTAAGCTCTTTATTCCCAATAAATACTTCTTGTCTATCTTGATGTTCATTATTGATTTATGTAATATTTCCCGATGATCGTTTTAATTCTTAATTAACTTTATGATTAACATATAATTCTTGATGTTCATTATTGATTTATGTAATATAATTCATTGTCCGATCGACTATAATTCTTTTTCATTGGTTTGTTAATGTAAATTTTTCTCGAAAAGGATTACGTCTTGCATTATCATATAATTACTTAATGATGTTGAAGGGTATCATCTTTTCCAGTGTAGTTGCAAGATGAGATGTTAATTTCTATGCGCTCTCTAGATTCTTGATTTCTTTTTTGTGTTAATTTCCATGCGTGAAACACAATTGTCAGAAACTCTTTGACACATCTCTATCCTTCATGTCACCAAGTCTCCTCCCAATAACATATCTCCGATAAAAAACTGATCCTTGCATTTATGCATGTTCCAGGCATAAGCTATGTCAGGTCGCGTATGGTAAGATAATTTGAGTTTCCCGGAAATTGATGTAACCTTCTGAGATCTTGCGGCAACATTTCTATGATTCTGATTTCTTTTTTACCAGTTGTTAACCCTAACAATTGGTGTGTGCTATGGATGTTGGGACTTTGAAACACATATTTCATAAAAAAAAGCATTTTAGTTTTTAAGCACTATAGCTGGAATACACCATTGTTACAGTGAAACTATTGTGATGTTATAGGAATTCTGTTGTGACTAGGTTTGCAATGCAAAACTCCACTATGACACTGCTGCTATTTCTTGTGATTGATAACTTTGTATGTCAAATATGGAATATTTCGTTTTAAATCTCTCAACGAAAGTTTGTGATTAGCTCTTTCAATCTCAAATTTGTCATGTAATTAATATTTTACTTAATTAGGCTTGATTTTCCTTCTTATAACTTTATTGTGTTATTTGTAGCTTTGGCAGGCTCTTTTGGCTATCAAAGCACTTGTGCTGCCCCCCACGTGGAAAATGTTGAAACTTGGCTCAAATTTGCCTCTCTTTGCCGAAAAAGTGCACACATTAACGAAGCAAAATCTATTTTAGTTAAACTTCTACAGGTTTGTGTTGTATACGTGGGCTAAGAAGTTTTCTATCTCATGTTAATTCTCCTTCCGAACATGTAACTCTCATGTTAATTGAATTTGCTGAAAAGGAAAAAAATTAAATGCCAATCTGTTAGTTAATTCTCATGTTAACAAAATAACTAAATTATTTTTTTTCTTTTCAGCTTTTGACTGAGTTTAAATTGTTAGTTAAATCTCTATTTAGTTATTTTGTTCCTATAGAGTTGGATTTCCTCCATTTGTTACATTAATTTATGCCCTTCAGTTACTCATAGATTTAAGTATGAAAAATATAGTTTCTGGTAGGCTGTGTCTAAAAAACAAGAAAATTGCCTAATTACTAGAAGAAGTTTCAAGGTTAGGTTCTATATGCTTTAACTATGAAGTAATATTTCAGTTTGTTTAATGAAATAAATACTAGATTAATTGTGATAGGAAGTCATACTATGGATCTTGATCAAATTGGTATATATTAATATAATTACAATGTGTTAAATTAACGTACAGTCTAAATTATTATGATTAGCTATTTATAATGATCAAATTGCTCCCTTATTAACATATTATTTCTAGTAGAGTAGTAATTATTCTTTGAAATATTTATCACATGTTTGGAATAACCAGATGTTGAAATTGTAAGAGGCCTATTCATCAATGCCTGTTTTTTCAAAAGCTCTTTTAACAAAATTATTGTCACACTTGTATAAAAATTTATATCAAGATGGAACTAATTGTGTTTACGAATATAATTAGCATTATAAATTTTGGATTATATGTTTTAATTATAATTTGTGAATTTATATAATTAAAATTTCTTATTAGGTTTGAGTAGATTAGTCCAAGGTAGGATGGGTAGGATGGGTTATGTTAGGATGGGTGGGTTAGGAAGCTAGGGTATTGTAGGCTAAGGTAAGGCTATAGTAAGTTACATCAAGGAAAATTATTCTAATATAGAATAAAGGAAGGTAAGATATGCTAGGAAAAATTGACTAGCTTAGCTTAAGGTAGTCTAAGATACGGTAGGGTTAGGTACATTAGGGTAGTTTCACACATGTTAGAGTATGATAGATTATGTAGGCTAAGGTAGGCAGGGGTTGGGTAGGTTAAGGCTAGGGTAGGGTAGACTACGATAGGGTAGGGTAGGATAGGATAGGTTAGGTTAGGGCTAGGGTAGAATAGGCTAGGTTAGGCTAAAGTAAGGTAGGGTATGATATGGTAGGCTAGACTAGGGCAGGGTAGGGTAGGGTAGGGTAGAGTAAGGTAGAGTAGAGTAGAGTAGGGTAGGCTAATAGGCTAGGGCAGGGTAGGGTAGTTTAGGATATAGTAGGGTACCAGTTAGACTAGTGTAGGGTAGGGTAGGGTAGGGTAGGGATAGGCTAGAGTAGTGGTAGGGTAGTAGGGATAAGTTAGAGTAGTGGTAAGGTAGGGATAAGTTAGAGTAGTGGTAGGGTAGGATAGAGTAGGGTAAGGGTAGGTTAGGGTATTCTAAGCTAAGGTAAGTTGATATAGGCTAAGGTAGGGTAGGGTAGGCTAGGATAGGATAAGGTATGGTAGGGTAGGGTAGGGTAAGGTAGGGTAGAGTAGGGTAGGCTAGCGTATGGTAGGGTAAGGTAGAGTAGGGTAGGCTAGGATAGGGTAAGCGAGGCTAGTCTGGATAAAGCAGGGTTGAGTAAGGCAGGGCAAGGGTTGGTAGGCTAGGGTAAGGTAAGGCTATGCTTAGGATAGAGGTAAGGCAAGTAAGAGTATGGCAGGATAGGGGTAGTTTAGGATAGGGTAGGCTAGGATAGGATAGGGTTTAGGATAAGCTAAGGTCGGTTATTCTAGGCTAGGATAGGGTAAGATATGATAAGGTAGGGTAAGGTAAGCTAGGCTAGTCTAGGATAGAGTAGGGTAGGGATATGCCAGGCTAATAGATCATTTAAAATTTCTTTATAAAAGATCATAACGGTAACAATCATTAGACCTAATAAATGCTAAAAAAGTTGACAAAATTATCTTCTTTGTAAAAAATAATTTACTAGATTATTTAGAATTTCCTTATAGAACATCATAACGGTAACGATCATTTGGGCTAATAAATGTTAAGAAATTTGAAATAATTATTTTCTTTCTAAAAGATAATTTAATAGATCATTTAAAATTTCTTAATTAAACATCATAACGGTAACAATCATTGGGCTAATAAATGCTAAAAAAGTTGACATAATTATTTTCTTTGTAAAAGATAATTTCATATATCATTTAAAATTTCTTTATAGAAGATCACAACGGTAACAATCATTGGGCCTAATAAATTCTAAAAAAGTTGACATAAATATCTTCTTTGTAACAGATAATTCAATAGATCATTTGAAATTTCTTTATAAAAGATCATAACGGTATCGATTACTGGGGCTAATAAATTCTAAGAAATTTGAAATAATTATCTTCTTTCTAAAAGATAATTTAATAGATCAGTTAAAATTTCTTTAAAAAAGATCATAACAGTAACAATCATTGGGCCTAATAAATGCTAAAATATTTAACATAATTATCCTTTTTGTAAGAGAATTTAATAAATCATTTAAAATTTCTTTCTAAAATATCATAACAGTAATGATCATTAGGGCTAATAAATGCTAAGAAATTTGAAATAATTATCTTCTTTCTATAATTTAATAGATCATTTAAAATTTCTTTATCCATGATCATAACGGTAACGATCATTGGGCCTAATATAAGCTAAAGAAGTTGACATAATTATCTTCTTTGTAAAACATAATTTACTAGATTATTTAGAATTTCTTTATAGAACATCATAATGGTAACGATTATTTGGGCTAAGAAATTTGAAATAATTATCTTCCATCAAAAAGATAATTTAATAGATCATTAAAATTTCTTTATCAAACATCATAACGGTAACGATCACTGGGCCTACTAAATGTTAAAAAAGTTGACATAATTATCTTCTTTGTAAAAGATACTTTCATAGATCATTTAAAATTTCTTTATAGAAGATCACAACGGTAACGATCATTGGGTCTAATAAACGCTAAACAAGTTGACATAAATATCTTCTTTGTAAAAGATAATTTAATAGATCATTTAAAATTTCTTTATAAAAGATCATAACGGTAACAATCATTGGGCCTCATAAATTCTAAAACAGTTGAGATAATTATCTTCTTTGTAAAAGATAATTTAACAGATCATTTAAAATTTCTTTATAAAAGATAATAACGGTAACGATCATTGGGCCTAATAAATGCTAAACAAGTTGACATAATTATCTTTTTTGTAAAAGATAATTTAATAGATCATGTAAATTTTTTTTATAAAAGATCATAACGGTAACAATCATTGGGCCTAATAAATGCTAAAAAAGTTGACATAATTATCTTCTTTGCAAGAGAATTTAATAGATCATTTGAAATTTCTTTCTAAAAGATCATAACGGTAACGATCATTAGGGCTAATAAATGCTAAGAAATTTGAAATAATTATCTTCTTTCTAAAAGATAATTTCATAGATCATTTAAAATTTCTTTATAGAAGATCATAACGGTAACGATCATTAGGCCTAATAAATGCTAAAAAAGTTGACATAATTATCCTTTTTTTAGAAGCTAAGTTAATAGATCATTTAAAATTTCTTTATAAAGGATCACAACATTAACGATCATTGGGCCTAATAAATGCTAAACAAGTTGACATAATTATCTTCTTTGTATAAGATAATTTAATAGATTATTTAAAATTTCTTTATAAAAGATCATAGCGGTAATGATCATTGAGCCTAATAAATTCTAAACAAGTTGACATACTTATCTTCTTTGTAAAAGATAATTTAATAGATCATTTGAATTTTTTTTACAAAAAATCATAATAGTAACGATCATTTGGCCTAATAAATGCTAAGAAATTTGGAATAATTAACTTCTTTTTATAGAGATAACCTAATAGATCAATTGAAATTAGTGTACAAAAGATCATAACGGTGACGATCATTGGGCCTAATAAATACTAAAAAAGTGACATAATTATCTTCTTTGTATAAGATAATTTAATAGATCATTTAAAATTTCTTTATAAAAGATCATAACGGTAACGATCATTGAGCCTAATAAATACTAAACAACTTGATGTAATTATCTTCTTTCTAAAGTATAATTTAATAGATCATTTGAATTTTTTTTATAAAAGATCATAACGGTAACGATCATTGGGCCTAATAAATGCTAAGAAATTTGAAATAATTAACTTCTTTTTATAAAGATAACTTAATAGATCAATTGAAATTTGTGTATAAAAGATCATAACGGTAACGATCATTGAGCCTAATAAATGCTAAACAAGTTGACATAATTATCTTCTTTGTAAAAGATAATTTAATAGATCATTTGATTTTTTTTATAAAAGATCATAACGGTAACGATCATATGGCCTAATAAATGCTAAGAAATTTGAAATAATTAACTTCTTTTTATAGAGATAACTTAATAGATCAATTGAAATTTGTGTATAAAGGATCATAACGGTAACGATTATTGAACCTAATAAATGCTAAAAAAAGTGACATAATTATCTTCTTTGTATAAGTTAATTTAATAGATCATTTAAATTTTTTTTATAAAAGATCATAACGGTAACGATCATTGAGCCTAATAAATGCTAAAAAACTTGACGTAATTATCTTCTTTCTAAATTTTAATTTAATAGATCATTTGAATTTTTTTTATAAAAGATCATAACAGTAACGATCATTCGCCCTAATAAATCCTAAGAAATTTCAAATAATTTTTTTTTGTAAAAGATAATTGAATACATCATTCAAAATTTCTTTATAAAAGAGCATAACGGTAACCATCATTGGGCCTGATAAATGCTAAAGAAAGTTAACATAATTATCTTCTTTGTAAAAGATAATTTAATAGATCATTTGAAATTCCTTTATTCACGATCATAACGGTAATGATCATTGTGCCTAATAAATGCTAAGAAATTTGAAATAATTAACTTCTTTTTAAATGATAATTTAATAGATCACTTGAAATTTGTTTATAGAAGATCATAACGGTAAGCCTCATTGGCCTAATAAATGTTAAAAAACTTAATTAATTATCTTCTTTGTAAAACATAATTTAATAGATCATGTAAATTTTTTTTATAAAAGATCATAACGGTAACGATCGTTGGGCCTAATAAATGCTTATAAATTTGAAATAATTATCTTCTTTGGAAAAGGTAATTTAATACATCATTTAAAATTTCTTTATAAAAGATCACAACAGTGAGGATGATTGAACCTAATAAATGCTAAAAAAGTTGACATAATTATCTTCTTCGTAAAAGATAATTTAATAGATCATTTAAAATTTCTTTATAAAAGATCATAACGTTAACGATCATTGAGCCTAATAAATGCTAAACAAGTTGACATAATTATCTTTTTGAAAAAGATAATTTAATAGATTATTTGAAATTTCTTTATAAAAGATCATAACGGCAAATATCATTGAGCGTAATAAATGCTAAACAAGTTGACGTAATTAACTTCTTTGTAAAAGATAATTTAATGGATCATTTGAATTTTTTTTATAAAAGATCATAACGGTAAGGATCATTGGGCCTAATAAATGCTAATAAATTACAAATAATTATCTTCTTTGTAAAAGATAATTTAGTATATCCTTTAAATTTTCTTTATAAAAGATCATAACGGTAACCATCATTGCGGCTGATAAATGCGAAAAAAGTTGACATAATTATTTTCTTTTCAAAAGATAATTTAATATATAATTTAAAATATCTTTATAACAGATCATAACGGTAGCGATCATTGGGCCTAATAAATGCTAAACAAGTTGACATAATTATCTGCCTTGTAAAAGATAATTTAATAGATCACTTAAAATTTCTTTATAATAAATCGTAATGGTAACGATCATTGTTGCTAATAAATGTTAAGAAATTTGAAATAATTATGTTCTTTCTAAAAGATAATTTCATAGATCATTTAGAATTTCTTGAT
The DNA here is from genome assembly GCA_037954015.1 of Psophocarpus tetragonolobus. Classification (NCBI taxonomy): domain Eukaryota; kingdom Viridiplantae; phylum Streptophyta; class Magnoliopsida; order Fabales; family Fabaceae; genus Psophocarpus; species Psophocarpus tetragonolobus. The sequence goes on along the minus strand of CM075688.1, from coordinate 43,041,590 downwards.
AAAAGATCATAACGGTAACAATCATTGGGCCTAATAAATGCTAAAAAAATGGACATAATTATCTTCTTTGTAAAACATAATTTAATAGATCATTTAAAATTTTTTTATAAAATATCATAACGATAACCATCATGAGGCCTAATAAATGCTAAAAAAGTTTACATAATTAGCTTCTTTTAGAAAGATAATTTAATAGATCATTTAAATTTTTTTTATAAAAGATCATAACGGTAACGATCATTGGGCCTAATAAATATTAAGAAATTTGAAATAATTATCTTCTTTGTAAAAGATAATTTAATGGATCATTTAAAATTTCTTTATAAAGCATCATCCTGGTAACGATCATTTTACCTAATAAATGCTAAACAAGTTGACATAATTAACTTCTTTCTAAAAGATAATTTAATAAATCATTTGAAATTTGTTTGTAAAATACCATAACGGTAACGATCATTGGGCGTAATAAATGCTAAAAAATTTGAAATAATTATCTTCTTTATAAAAGATAATTTACTAGATCATTTAAAATTTCTTTGTTGAAGATCATAACAGTGACGATCATTGGGCCTTGTAAATGCTAAGAAATTTTAAATAATTATCTTCATTGTAAAAGATAATTTAATAGATCATTTAAAATTTCTTTATAAAATATCATAACGGTAATGATGATTGGGGCTAGTAGACGCTAAAAAATTTCAAATAATTATCTTCTTTGTAAAAGGTAATTTAATAGATAATTTAAAATTTCTTTATTCAAGATGATAACGGTAACAATCATTGAGCCTAATAAATATTAAGAAATTTGAAATAATTATATTCTCTGTAAAATATAATTTAATAGATCATTTAAAATTTTTTTATAAATGATCATAACGGTAACGTTAATTGGGGGTAATAAATACTAAAAAATTTGAAATAATTATATTTTTGGTAAAAGATAATTTCATACGTCATTTAAAATTTCTTTATAATAGATCATAACAGTAACGATCATTACACCTAATAAATGCTAAACAAGTTGACATGATTATGTTCTTTGTAAAAGATAATTTAATAGATTATTTAAAATGTTCTCGTAAAAAATCATAATGGTAACAATGAGTGGGCCTAATAAATGCTAAAAAAGTTGACATAATTATCTTCTTTGTAATAGATAGTTTCATAGATAATTTAAAACTTCTTTATGAAGGATCAAAACAGTAACGATCATTGGGCCTAATAAATTTTAAACAAGTTAACATAATTACCTTCTTTGTAAAAATAATTTAATAGATCATTTAAAATTTATTTATAAAAGATCAAAACGGTAACAATCATTGGGCCTAATAAATGATAAACAAGTTGACATAATTATCTTCTTTGTAAAAGATAATTTAATAGATTATTTAAATATTCTTTATAAAACATCATAACGGTAACAATCATTGGGCCTCATAAATACTAAAAAAGTTGACATTATTATGTTCTTTGTGAAGGATAATGTAACATATGACTCAAACTTTCTTTATAAAAGATCATAACGGTAATGATCATTGGGCCTAATAAATGCTAAAAAATTTTAAATAATTATCTGCTTTGTAAAAGATAATTTAATAAGTCATTTAAAATTTGTTTATAAAAGATCATAACGGTCACAATCATTGGGCCTAATCAATGTTAAAATAGTTGACACAATTATATTCTTTGTAAAAGATAATTTAATAGGTCATTTAAAATTTCTTTATAAAAGATCATAACAGTAACGATTATTGGGCCTAATAAATGCTAAGAAATTTTAAATAATTATCTTGTGTCTAAAAGATAATTTATTAGATCATTTAAAGTTTATTTATCAAAGATCACAACGGTAACAATCATTGGGCCTAATAAATTCTAAACAAGTTAACATAATTATCTTCTTTGTAAAAAATAATTTAGTAGATGATTTAAAATTTCTGTGTAAAAGATCATAATGGTAACGATCATTGGGCCTAATAAATATTAAAAAATTTGAAATAATTATCTTCATTGTAAAAGATAATTTAATTGATCATTTAAAATTTTTTTATAAATGATCATAACGGTAACAATCATTGGGCGTAATAAATACTAAAAAATTTGAAATAATTATATGCTTTGTAAAAGATAATTTAATAGGTCATTTAAAAATTTATTTATAAAAGATTATAACGGTAACGATCATATGACCTAATAACGGTAACGGTTGATATAACTATCTTTATAAAACTAATTTAATAGATTATTTAAAATTTCTTTATAAAAGATCATAACGGTAACTATAATTGGGCTTTATAAATGCTAAAAAAGTTCACATAATTATCTTTTTTATAAAAGATAATTTAATACATCATTTAAAATTTCTTTATAGAAGATCATAACGGTCACGATCATTGGGCTAATTTAATTATCTTCTTTGTAAAAGATAATTTAATAGATGATGTAAAATTTCTTTTAAAAAAATCATAATGGTACCAATCATTGGGCCTAATAAATGCTAAAAAAGTTTACAAAATTCTCTTCTTTATAATACATAATTTAATAGATCATTTCAAATTTCTTTATAAATGATCATAACGGTAACAATCATTGGGCTTAATAAATGAAAAGATATTTGAAATAATTATCTTCTTTGTAAAAGATAATTTAATAGATGATATAAAATTTCTTTAAAAAAATCATAACGGTACCAGTCATTAGGCTTAATAAATGCCAAAACAAGTTGACATAATTATCATCTTTGTAAAAGATAATTTAATAGATCATTGAAAATTTCTTTATAAAAGATCATAACGGTCACGAACATTGGGCCTAATAAATACTACATAAGTTCACATAATTATCTTCTTTGTAAAAGATAATTTAATAGATTATTTAAATTTTTTTATAAAAAATCATAATAGTAACAATCATTGGGTTATTAAAATGCTAAAAAAATTGACATAATTATCTACTTTGTAAAAGACAATTTAATAAATCATTTAAATTTTTTTATAAAATATCATAATGGTAACGATCATTGGGCCTAGGAAAAGTTAACAAAGTTGACATAGTTATGTTCCTTATAAAAGATAATTTAATAGATCATTTAAAATTTCTTTATAAAAGATCATAACGGTAACGATCATTGGGCCTAATACATGCTAAACAAGTTGACATAATTATCTTCCTTATAAAAGATAGTTTAATAGTATATTTAAAACTTATTTTTAAAAGTTCATAATGGTAACAATTATTGGGCCTAATAAATGCTTAAACATTTGACATAATTATCTTCTATGTAATAGATAATTTAATAGATCATTTAAAATTTCTTTATAAAAGATCATAACGGTAACGATCATTGGGCCTAGTAAAGGTTAACAAAGTTAACATAATTATGTTCCTTGTAAAAGATAATTTAATAGATCATTGAAAATTTCTTTATAAAAGAGCATAACGGTAACCATCATTGGGCCTAATAAATACTAAACAAGTTCACATAATTTTCTTCTTTGTAAAAGATAATTTAATAGATTATTTAAATTTTTTTATAAATGATCATAATGGTAACGATCATTGGGCCTTTCAAATGCTAAAAAAGTTGACATAGTTATCTACTTTGTAAAAGACAATTTAATAAATCATTTAAATTTTTTTATAAAAGATCATAACGGTAACGATCATTGAGCCTAGGAAAACTTAACAAAGTTGACATAGTTATGTTCCTTGTAAAAGATAATTTAATAGATCATTTAAAATTTCTTTATAAAAGATCATAACGGTAACGATCATTGGGCCTAATACATGCTAAACAAGTTGACATAATTATCTTCTTTATAAAAGATAGTTTAATAGTATATTTAAAACTTATTTTTAAAAGTTCATAATGGTAACAATTATTGGGCCTAACAAATGCTTAAACATTTGACATAATTATCTTCTATGTAATAGATAATTTAATAGATCATTTAAAATTTCTTTATAAAAGATCATAACGGTAAGGATCATTGGGTCTAATAAATGCTAAAATGGTTAACATGATTATCTTCTTTATAAAATATAATTTAATAGATTATTTAAAATTTCTATGTAAAAGAGCATAACAGTAACAATTATTGGCCTAATACATGCTACAAAAGTTGACATAATTATCTTCTTTGTAATGGATAATTTAATAGATCATTTAAAATTTCTCTATAAAAGATCATAACGGTAACGATCATTGGCCCTAATAAATGATAAGAAATTTGAAATAATTACTTTCTTTGTAAAAGATAATTTAATAGATCAGTTAAAATTTCTTTATAAAATATCATAACCATAATGATCATTGGGCCTAATAAATGCTAAAAAAGTTGACATAATTATCGTCTTTGTAAAAGATAATTTAATAGATCATTTAAAATTTCTTTATAAAAGATCATAACGGTAACGATCATTGGGCCTAATAAATGCCAAAAAAGTTGACATAATTATCTTCTTTGTAAAAGATAATTTAATAGATCATTTAAAATTTCTTTATAAAAGATCATAACGGTAACGATCATTGGGCCTAATAAATGCTAAGCAAGTTGACATAATTATCTTCTTTGTAAAAGATTATTTAATAGATTATTGAAAATTTCTTTGTAAAAGACCATAGCGGTAACAATCATTGGGCCTAAAAATGCTAAATAAGTTGACATCATTATCTTCTTTGCAAAAGATAATTTAATATATTATATAAAATTTCTTTGTAAAAGTTCATAACGGTAACAATTATTTTGCCTAATAAATGCTAAAAATTTTGACATAATTATCTTCTTTGTAATAGATAATTTCATAGATCATTTAAAATTTCTTTATAGAAGATCATAACATTAACAATAATTGGGTCTAATAAATGCTAAGAAATATGAAATAATTATTGTCTTTGTAAAAGATAATTTAATAGATCATTTAAAATTTCTTTATACAAGATCATAACGGTAACGATCATAGGGCCTAATAAATGCCAAAAAAGTTGACATAATTATCTTCTTTGTAAAAGATAATTTAATAGATCATTTAAAATTTTTTTATAAAAAATCATAACGGTAACGATCATTGGGCCTAATAAATGCCAAAAAAGTTGACATAACTATCTTCTTTGTAAAAGATAATTTAATAGATTATTTAAAATTTCTTTATAAAACATCATAACGGTAACAATCATTGGGCCTAATAAATGTTAAACAACTTGACATAATTATCTTCTTTGTAAAAAATTAATTAAAATTTCTTTTTAAAAGCTAAAAATGGTCACGATCATTGGGCCTAATAAATGCTAAAGAAGTTGACATAGTTATCTTCTTTGTAAGAGATAATTTAATAGATGATTCAAAATTTCTTGATAAATGATCATAACAGTAACGATCATTTGGCCTAATAAATGCCAAGAAATTTGAAATAATTATTATCTTTGTAAAAGATAATTTAATACATTATTTAAAATTTCTTTATCGAAGATCATGACGGTAGCAATCATTGGGCCTAATAAATGCTAAAAAAGTTGACATAATTATGTTCTTTGTAAAAGATAATTTAATAGATCATTTAAAAATTTTTTATATAAGATCATAACGGTAAAAATCATTGGGCGTAATAAATGCTAAAGAAGTTGACATAATTATGTTCTTTGTAAAAAGATAATTTAATAAATCATTTAAATTTCTTTATAAAAGATCATAATGGTAACGATTATTGGGACTAAGAAATGCTAAGAAATTTGAAATAATTATCTTCTTTGTAAAAGATAATTTAATAGATTATTTAAAATTTCTTTGTAAAATATCATAACGGTAGCAATCATTCGGCCTAATAAATGGTAAAAAAGTTTACATAATTATATTATTTGTAATAGCTAATTTAATAGATCATTTAAAATTTTCTTGATAAAAGATCATAACGGTAACGATCATTGACTAATAAATGCTAAGAAATTTGAAATAATTATCTTCTTTGTAAAAGATAATTTAATAGATTATTTAAAATTTCTTTATAAAAGATCATAACGGTAACAATCATTGGGCCTAATAAATGCTAAACAAGTTGACAAAATTATCTTATTTGTAAAAGATCATAATGGTAACAATCATTGGCCTAATAAATTTTAAATAAGTTGACATAATTATCTTCTTTGTGAAAGATAATTTAATAGATTATTTAAAATTTCTTTGTAAAAAATCATAACGGTAACACTTATTGGGCCTAATAAATGCTAAGCAATTTGAAATAATTATCTTCGTTGTAAGTAATAATTTAATGGATCAGTTAAAATTTCTTTATAAAAGATCATAACGGTAACAATCATTTGGCCTAATAAATGCTAAAGAAGTTGACATAATTATGTTCCATCTAAAAGATAATTTAATAGATCATTTAAAATTTCTTTATGAAAGATCATAACGGTAACGATCATTGGGCCTAATAAATGCTAAATAGGTTGACATCATTATCTTCTTTGTAAAAGATAATTTAATAGATTGTTTAAAATTTATTTGTAAAAGTTCATAACGGTAACAATCATTGGGCCTAATAATTGCTAAGAAATTTTAAATAATTATCTTCTTTATTAAAGATAATTTAATAGATTATTTAATATTTCGTTATAAAAGATCATAACGGTAACGATCATTGGGCCAAATAAATGCTAAAAGAGTTGACATAATTATCTTCTTTGTAAAAGATAATTTAATAGATCATTTAAAATTTCTTTGTAAAAGATCATAACGGTAACGATTATTGGGACTAAGAAATGCTAAGAAATTTGAAATAATTATCTTCTTTGTAAAAGATAATTTAATAGATTACTTAAAATTTCTTTATAAAAGATCATAAGAAATTTGCCTCGGTGACACGATGGCTCACCAAATTGTAATTTCCGTTTCTTGCTATTTTGGGTTTTGTCATGTTATGGATTCCTGTCCAGCCTTGGGATTTGGTTGTAAGCGATAAAACAATATAGCACTTTCAGACTTTGGTGTCCACTTTTTTTTTTCTTATTTGTCTCTCAATATTCTGTTATTTTACTTCATTAATTAATAAATAAATAAATAAAGAAATAAATAAGTACTAAAAAAAAGTGTTCCTTAAAAATATGACTTCTACCTTCATGTCTTCTTGTAAACTTTATCACTATATTAACCTTATACTCTTAAAAAGTATAATTTATAATATTATATATATTACATAATTATATAATTATTATATAATAGAAATAGAATCTTTTGTATTCACAATTTATGATTATTTTATCTTTTTAAACATTTTATAACATCTCTCACTCTAAAAAATATAATTTCTCTTACATGAATAAATGCACATTTTCAAATCTAGTGATAAAGTTTAACAATTAAATGTCAATGTAAAGATCTCTACAATGATAATGTATACCGATTAAACTTATATATATATATATATATATTATATATACTCGTATACTATATATAAAGGTAATATTCCATCTTTATTTGCAATTTTATTAATACATATTCTACCTATATATCTATTTGAAAATTAAAAAATAAAATACTTTGTCAAAAGGGGATTTGAACCTACAACCTTAGGCTCCCTGAACATTAATTTTGCAATTAGACCAACCTTATAACCTTGATAATAAAATTACTTTAAAACATTTATATCCAACCTAAACATTAATTTTGCCACTAAACTAACCTTATAAACTTAATAATAAAATCTTTATATCCAATATCTATAATAGTTCTACTATTAATAATATATATATATATATATATATATTATGATATATAATGGGAATAGAACATGTCCACATTTTATGACTGTTTTACCCTTCTAAATATTTTATGACTGCTCTCATAGTAATAAATGCATGTTCTACATTAAGTTTTATGATGCTCAATCTCATTCGTGCAAGACTTCCATATCTTACTAGCCTCTATACCAAAGCTAGCTCACAAGTTTTAATATATATACTTTTCTTAAGTAGTTATCTATTCGATCAGAAACTTTTTTATTTACGGCAAAAAAAAATTTTAAAGAAGCATGATGTAAGCACAGAGGAAAACAACTAATATTATGATGATGGATTCCAAAACGTCGGTTCTATTGATTTTTTACCTTTTAATATTTTATGAGCTGCAGCTAGCATTGTCATAATGGGCTTGGCTAGGTGGTTCATCTTGATCTACCATGAGTTCAAATTGGGCCTAACTAGAAAAATTGATGTTCCACAAAATAGAATAGATAATGGAACCCAACCCACCCAACTGCGAGTTAGGTGGGTTCAGGTCGAGGTGTCTTGTTGCCCTATTAAATCTCATTCTCCAATAATCTCTTTCAAGCCCTCACATTCACACTCACATTCATGTTCACACACAAACGCAATTATACTTACAGACTTACACAAAACAAACAAGCAAAAGGCAAAAGGAAATTCTCGTGTATTCTATTCTCATCTCATGACTGTTGTGGATTTAATATTATTTATAATTTGTATGTTAATGATATGGATCCACTACGTAGGTTAAGTTGTTGACTAACTCCTCATGGTCAATCCTTGGTTGTTAACGGCTTACATGGAAACTAGGTTTAGCCAATGGTTTAAGACCCCTATTTTATTTTCTATGATTTCATAATTTATTTTTAAATATATTTTTAGTTTCTTAAATATTTTCAAATATTTATTTTAGTTCAAATAATTTTTTTCTTCACTTTTAGTCCCAATGTTTTTTTTTTATTTTGTATTACTCCCTTGTTTTTACCACAAATAGTGCAAAAAAAAAACTCATTTATCTTACCATACGCGACCTGACATAGCTTATGCCTGGAACATGCATAAATGCAGGGATCAATTTTTTTATCGGAGATCTTTTATTGGCAGGGATCAGTTTTTTTATCGGAGATCTGTTATTGGGAGGAGACTTGGTGACGTCAAGGATAGAGATGTGTCAAAGAGTTTCTGACAATTGTGTTTGACGCATGGAAATTAACGCAAAAAAGAAATCAAGAATCTAGAGAGCGCATAGAAATTAACATCTCATCTTGCAACTACACTGGAAAAGATGATACCCTTCAACATCATTAAGTAATTATATGATAATGCAAGACATAATCCTTTTCGAGAAAAATTTACATTAACAAACCAATGAAAAAGAATTATAGTCGATCGGACAATGAATTATATTACATAAATCAATAATGAACATCAAGATAGACAAGAAGTATTTATTGGGAATAGAGAGCTTTTAAACAAAAGAAATAGAATTTGAAGAAAAACATTAAGACCTTTCCACCGAGATGTAACTTACCTCAGAGAAGAGTGTTGATAATTTTCATCACCAAGATAGAACCTTTCCACCGAAAACAGAAGCCATTAATAGTTGCACCAAAAACATTCAAATATCCCGAAAAAGGTTGACAAAATCGACCACCAATCGGTGTTCTTCTTGTTCCTCCGGTCCAGGTGATACCAATAAAGGTGTCAAAGATCAGAGAAAGCTCCTTCAATTGAACAGAGGATGGTGAGAGGGCAAGATTGAATTGAGAGAATGGGTTTGAGAGGGGAAGAATGATTTGAGAGAATGGGTTTGAGAGGAGAAGAACAAAGTAAGCGCGGGTGAGAGGGGAAGATTGAATTGGAGAATGTTACTGTATTTGAAATAGCTTTAAAATAGTTGGGTATTTATAAAAAAGAAATTCCTGACATTGCTGCTGTTACATTTAAGAACTTTTTTTTTCTCAAATCAAACCTTAAAACCCTCAAATTATCCCTACCCATTTTAACTCCATTCTAATTTCTCGTATCTTAAAAATTTTATATTTTAATAACTATAATTTGTTTAAAATATAATATTTTTAAAATTTTTTATTATTACAGACCATAAGAAAAAAAATTGTATTTTATAATTTAAAAATTTCTATCATAAATATTAAATTTTTTTTATAATATTTTAATAAAATTTGTTTTATAATATTTTATAATATAAAGTTTTAATAAAATTTATTAACTCCTGTAACCTTGCACACATCTTGAAAAGAAAAATATCTTAGAAATAATTTTTAAAATTATAATAGTGTTCATCTTTAAAGACATTAAATTTAAAAATGATAGTTATTGAAAGACTTGAAACATATGGCTCTAGATACAAAAATTCATATAATAAGAGGGTTATATCAACTTGTATGTCTCATATAGTTTAAAATTTAATGTTTAAGAATCACATACTCAAAGAATTTTTGGAAATATGCTTACATGCAAAAGAGATTGTAAATTATTAACTAAAAAAAACATTAGCAAATTTTTTAATGCAGGAGAAGAGATTTTTTTATTTCAAGCAAAAATTCTTATTTTATAATGGACATACGCTTAAAGATGTAGTTGCTAGCATAAAACTGAGAGACCCTAATAAGATAAATGTTCAATTTGGTTTGATGCCTTAGAGCTAATTTCTAAAACTAAAAAATTTAATATCGTATGTTGACAACTTAAGATTTTTTATCTTAGTTCTGTTAAATATTTTTTATTTTGATTTATTTTTAGTTTCATTATCGTGTAATAATATTGGTTTTAGTATCTATCATAAAGTAACAATGTTAATGAAATGACTTTAGTAGCCAAATGATTTACCACATTATTATAAGTTTGAAAAATAATTTTATGTAATATTTTTAAATAAACTATATTTTTTGTAAACTATTAAAATTATAATTTATCTAAAGAAAGTTATATGAAACTCTCATTCAAACTTTTAAAGAAGGTGATGAGTCACTATCTAACAAACATAGATGTTGTTGCTTTTAAGTAACATTATTTCTTAAAAGTGTAGACTAAAATAGAAAAAAATATATCTTCAAAAAATCAACATAAAAATATGCTATATTTTTAGAGATTAAAAGGTCATTTAATTCATAATTATTTTATCTTTATAAATTTAATTTTCATCACCATTTCTTATGCATAATATATTTAAAATAAAAAATTTAAAGTAAATTACAAACCTTAAGGTTTGTCTTTATTATATCTATTATTCTTCTATTTTTTTACATTACTACTTTAATCTCTCAAGAGGGATTGATGTAGTATCCTTTAACTTAAGAAAAAGATTGATGTAATGAACATAAAAATCCTGGATGATTATGACAAAAGTAAAAAAATTGAAAAGTGTTTTCAATAATTCAGAAAAATGTTAAATGTAATAAGGACGAATCTCATAATAGAATCTGTGCAATTTTCTCAAATATTAGTACTTTATTCTATTCTTTTTTAAAACAATAAAATGAAATTTTCATTGCATTTATTATCAATTTATCTCATTCTATTATAAAATAAAAATTTTTATTGCATTTCAATTTATCTTATTCTATTCTGTTCTATTCTATTATGTTAAGAAAATATTTAGTAAAGATTGATAGAAAAATTGAAAAATATTTCGGGAACTACTTAAGAAAGTCAATTGCATAAAAGAATTTAACAAAGTCCATAAAAACTTATAAAAACAAGGGGGAAATAAAAAATAAAGAAAAAAATTAAGACTAAAAGTGAAGAAAAAATTATTAGAACCAAAATAAATATTTGAAAATATTTAAGAAACTAAAATAAAAAGAAATTATGAAATCATAAAAAGAAATTACGAATGTTAAACCATTGGCTAAACCTAGTTTCCTTGTAAACCATTAATAATTTTAATAATTTTTCTTCCATTACATGTCACTTTCTTATTATCAAAACAACTTCAGTTTTCACTTTACTTCATCAATTTCTCTTTTATTTATTTTGTCTTTTCTTATGTTATACTTTTTTATTTCTACGCAGCTGAAAATAACTTTGAACATAAAGTATCTCCATAACATAAGTACACATAAATCAAAATTTAAAATGATAGTAGATTGGAAATTTGATACAAAAAATATTAATTCCAAAAATTCAATCTCCTCTGACAATAGAAATTGTGGTCAAATTATGTTATTTAATTGAAATTTATTTCCTTTTATCCATTTTTTTTGTGACATAATGCTTTTATAAATAAAAAACTAAGTGTGATTATATCTTGACATTTTGAGTTTCCTTAATTGTTAACATCATCCAGTAACTGTAGTCATGCCCACAAATCTAGTGTTAAGCGAGGTAGTGTTCTGCAAAGATGGGCCTTCTATACCATTTATTGGGTAGTGTTCTGCAAAGATGGGCCCACAAATCCTTAATTGTTAACATCATCTAGTAACTGTAGTCATGCCTTGGGTATCTCATTTGCAATTGGAAAGAATTCATATTATCTTTAGATCTCCAACTTCCTCCTGTGGTTTGTGGTTTGTCCTCGAGACCATACTATGCGAATTCCAAGGTCCACTATTTTGATCAAATATTGGTCTTTCTCCAACTTGGTCTTTCTCCAACTTGGTCTTCTATTCCATGTTGTGTAGACTTCCTAGAGAACTATGTTGGGTAGTGTAAATCATGCACTGATTGAACTTTATCCACCATGGATGGTTCCTTAGAAAAATTTCCTACCAAGGCATCTGTTATTAGTATAAAATCATCTTGCTTCTCAGTTGTTCTCCAACTCCTCAAATCACCTGGAAAGTATCTTGTGTTACTCCATTTGCGTAGCTGCACCATGGAAAGTGGTCCCTGAACTTTTCTCGATGGATTTTGGTAATTCCACATGTTTTTAGTTTCATTAGTTTTCACAGCTGGAGGAGCTATTCCAGTAGAAGATGGTGCTGCAGAAGTAGAGAAAGGCTAAATTAATAACATGAAAAGATTATAAACTAGTAGGGAGCACAAATAGAACTCAAGAGTTTTTTATCAAGCATGAATAATAATAAAAATACAGGTTAAAATTAATATGATAACCATATTATAAACTAATAGGTAGCAATGAAACATTATCCTAAAGAATAAAAGCTAAAATGATTATTATCCTTTTTTATTGAAAGACTAGTGCTAGATAACATGAAAAGATAATGAAAAGTCATCCAATATGTACAATTTTTTTTAAATATCACTAGATAAGATTTAGACGTTGCCTGAGTAGAATAATTTTCATAACATTTTGTTCAAACATCTGTTTAATAAAATATGATGAGTTTAGTGATGGAAATAAAAGGAAACCTTAAATAAGTAGATACAAGATTATAGTATGTATAGAGAATTAAATATAAAAAGGTAGAGGAAAAAGAATCTGTGTACCTCAGATATATTGAATTGAAGTTCTTGATCTTCAAAAACAAAAACCCTATGAATGATTATTGTAGAGATATGAGTTCAATAAGAACTCTTGAGGGTTTTACTACCTACTTTCTAGGGGATTATTTTAGAGAAGGTATATTGTTGTTGTTGTTATAATTTGCTTAATGGGATGGCAAATTTATAATCCCCCAGGGTAGGTAGAGACCCCTCAAATGGGTCTTTTTTTTTTATGATTGACTCAACCCATCACAGAGTCAATCTTACTATAATCCCATTCAAATAATCATAAATATATTATAAGATATGATTATTACCAAATCTTAAATTGCCAGATAATGATAAAATATAATTGATTAATACCAATCCACTATTATTTCCAACATTCTCCCACTTGGATGGTATTAATCAATAATACAAAGATAAATCATTAAGCTAGAATGGCAATTATAGACAAATCTTATATTAGACAATGAGAAATTTGAGCTACAAAATAATATCCGATAGGGATATATATCATAAATATTTCTCATAAAGTATATAGAATAATGTAGTTCAATAAAATGATACTACATGGTCTCAAGCATCCAAAAATGCTAAGAGATATGTTACTAAAATGATATTACTTCACACATATCTCATAAGAAAGTTTTCAGACTCCCACTGATCTAAGACATCAAAACTTAACCAAACCATATGAGTTATAAAACTCCAAAGTTAAGTATTTGATCAGTGAATAAAAAATGTTTAATTAATATAATTTTTTTTTACTTGAGTCCGAAAAATTATATAGGTGAGAAAGCATAATTTACATGCATCTAATTATTCATCATAGCCTAATAACATATGTAATTACATATAGGCTACATAAATGCTCTATAATATTTGACATTTAACTAATCTGAGTTTCAAAAAAGAGTGACTATGTAAGAATCCAAAGATAAGTAGGAAATCCATAAATTCCCTACTAAAAACCATATAGACACCTAGTTTATATAAAATGATACTCAGATTATTGTGGCCACAAAATGTCAATTGAGCAAACACTTAGATAATTGGTCCAAACAAAAAAATTCATAAGTACTTCAATAGTGCAAAATTGTACTCAATAGGAGTACTATCATAATAAGCACTTTTTTACAAAGTAGAAAATCATACTCGATAGGAGTATTGCATCTACAATATACTTATAGAATTTTGACCAAACAAAATGTGAAATTTTGGGTAAGGAAATGCACAATACTTAATTGCATACCAAAAGAATTAATGTGCAATACCCAACAAAATGCTCTTAACATCCATTAAAGATGTCTATTAAGATACAATGAATTATGTATCTCAATTAAAATAGGACAAAAATAAATAGTCAAGTCCTATAAAGTATGTCATATCACAATTAAATGTGCACAAGAATATATGACAATACAAATAGATAAGTCTCGAGACATGATACAAAATTATATACTTCTAAAATTTTGATCAATATTAAATTTGGGTAAAAGAGATGCACAATGCATAATTGTATGCCAAAAGGATTAATGTGCAGTACCCAATAGAATGACCTTAACATCAGTTAAAGATGTCTACAAAGATACAATGGATTTTATGTATCTCAATAAAAATAGGACAAAAATAAATAGAGGAGCCCTATAGAATATGTCATATCATAATTAAATGTGCACACGATTATATGACAATAAAAAATACATAAGTTTCGAGAGATAATACAAGATTATATATACTCCCACTAATCCTTAATATACCAAAAATATTAGGATTATCATTAGGGTACACTAGTATTAAAAGTTCTAGTGATAGTGAGATTATGACTTTATAAGATAATAATAAAAGTGAATTAAAATTCACTATTATTCTACTTAAGGAATTAGAAAGTAGTAGAATAAGGAATGATTAATGAGAGAAGTGGTTAAAATAACAAGAATATGAAACCTACAAATTCATCCATAAGAATAAATAATTCTCACAAATGGTTTCATAATTAACCACATATTAATCAATCTTTACAAAAATATTGACCCCTATGAGGATCTTGAAAAAATAATTACATGAGTGAGAAAATAGATCACTTGATAATTTTACGTAGAATATGAGATCATAAGCAAGTTCTCAAGTAATCATAAACAAAAAAATCAAGTGCTACAATAAACAATATTTACACACACTTGAGAATAAAACATGATTACACGCAGCAGAAGAATGAGACATATTCTTGCATATATTAAGGATATAATAATAAATAGTCTCTAACTCTCATCACAATTTATAATGGACATAAGTTTATTTATATATCCCAAAATAAAGCCTCTAGCTTTTACAAGAATACCATTAACAATATTATAAAATATGGTATGGAGAAATTAATCTCTTAAAATTTGGGATTCCTATATTGTCCTTACAAGAATTGCATACTAATATTGCAAATCAATAGAGAGCTTGTTATACAAGAAAATATTTTACAAGAGACCAATATAAAATCCTTAATATAGATCCCAACAATGTGATCACAAATAATGTGATAAGAAAAATAATTTTATCAAGAACATTTGTTTTTGCACATGTATGATTAATTGGACATTTAAAGTAAAAAACCTTATATCACAACAATTTATTTTATAAGATATTAATTAAAATTCTAATATGCAAAATCCTTCCACTTGATAAAGAAAAAATAAGTTGACATAACAAAAAAATACCCAGAGGGCTAAATAAAATTCAAATATTTCTTTATCAATATATATATATATAGAGAGAAAATTTGCACCACAAAAAATGCAGCATTTTTTTTTTGTTTTGAAGGAAAAATGTCCAATTAAAAGTTATAAGTCAATATGGAACAAAAGGAAATGAGAGTGTAAATTTTGGTTCCATATAAATATAACTAAACATGATCAAATGAGGGAAATAAACTGAACATTACAAAAATAGGGAAACATTATGTAATTCTAAAAGTTCAGTTAAAAGAGAATCCCTAAAGAAATTACAATGTACTATAACTTATATCAATAAAATCCTAATACCGATAGGGTATTAAAAAATCATTAACATAAGCCAAGAAAAATACATTGTATAACACCAAATTACATTAATAACAATACACCGATAGAGTATAATTATCATCAATGTAATAAAAAAATAATTATATCACAAAATTCACATAAATGCATCCAAAATAGTGAAATTATAATTATGTAAATGAAAAAAGAAATTATGCATATTGTCCAATAAATTTGCATAATTTTAATCATATATATTATATGACCAACATACAAAATTCACATTATTATACCCATGATAGACAAGTAATAATAATGCAAATTAATAAAGAAAATTATGCTCATAATAGAAGGACAATTAAGATTGTGCATAATTAATAAAATAACCTAAAATCAATTTATAAATGATAATTCAATATTAAAGAGAGTACAGTATAATTGGAGAATACAAATACTGTAAAGAATTATCACAATGAAAATAGGTTAAAAATTCAAGATTATAATAGTAAAAAAAAATTTAATTTAATCTTGAATTAATTAATTTTTTTTTTATACTCAAAATACCAATAATATAAAAATATTAAATAAATATGGTATTTGTGAAAAAATAAGAATATAAAAAATTAGCAACAATATTCAATGCTTTTGAGAATGAATTTAACACACGAATCATCATACATGATCGTATCAAAACCACAAAGTTCTCCCTTGACCAAATCACAAAAATATGGGTATAAAAATGAGTCTATGCAACCTCATTAATACTTTCCAAAGTAAAATTTAACACAAATATATTATGTTGCCCACACAAATGACTCATATTGGTCAAACATAACAAAAGGAAAACCATTAATTAATTTTGAAAACAATTTACCCCATAATTATTTAAAAAAGAAAACTAGGTTTTAAAAGGGGTAGCACTTAAAAAAAAGTTTCAATATTAATTTACCCATGTAAGAGTAAGGGAATGAAACTTTAACATGTTATTTTAACAATAACAAGTAGCGTAAACCCTCATTTTTTTTTTTTGTGAAAAAGATAATAGTGAACTATATTATAAAATTTCACTAATAATACAAAAAATCTTCAATTCAAATTTAATTTTCTAATAGAAAACAACCATAATTCTCTAATAGAAAACAACTATAATATGTATCTAATTTGGCTCTGATACCAATTGATGGGTATAAAAATGAGACCTTAAATCAATAGATACAAGATTATAGTATGTATAGAGAATTAAATATAAAAGATAAAGGAAAGAGAATCTGTGTACCTCATATATATTGAATTGAAGTTCTTGATCTTCAAGAACAAAAAAATCTCTAGGAATGATTATTGTAGAGATATGAGTTCAATAAGAACTCTTGAGGGTTTTACTACCTACTTTCTAGGGGATTATTCTAGAGAATGTGTATTGTTGCTGTTGTTATAATTTGCTTAATGGGATGGCAAATTTATAATCCCCCAGGGTAGGCAGAGACCCCTCAAATGGGCTTTTTTTTTTTTTATGATTGACTCAACCCATCACAGAGTCAATCTTACTATAATCCCATTCAAATAATCATAAAGATATTATAAGATATGATTATTACCAAATCTTAAATTGCCAGATAATGATAAAATATAATTGATTAATACCAATCCACTATTATTTCCAACATTCTCCCACTTGGGATGGCAAATTTATAATCCCCCAGGGTAGGCAGAGACCCCTCAAATGGGCTTTTTATGATTGACTCAACCCATCACAAAGCCCATTTGAGGGGTCTCTGCCTACCCTGGGGGATTATAAATTTGCCATCCCATTAAGCAAATTATAACAACAGCAACAATACACATTCTCTAGAATAATCCCCTAGAAAGTAGGTAGTAAAACCCTCAAGAGTTCTTATTGAACTCATATCTCTACAATAATCATTCCTAGAGATTTTTTTGTTCTTGAAGATCAAGAACTTCAATTCAATATATATGAGGTACACAGATTCTCTTTCCTTTATCTTTTATATTTAATTCTCTATACATACTATAATCTTGTATCTATTGATTTAAGGTCTCATTTTTATACCCATCATTTAGAGCATGTTGAGATTTCATATAGATAGATTGATCACCTTTATGTATTTATTTAATTTGATCGGTCAAAGTTCACTCGACAATTCATTCCCCAAAACATGTAGAGAATAGTTAATAATTTAAAGAGAATATTAGCAACTCATTTGCACATACTCTATAAATGGTTGAAATGTATTAGAAATTAAAAAAACTGTGGATCTCACATGTTATTTAATTACTCTCATGATTTTATAGTTTCCAATAAATTTTAACCAATAGTAGAATGGTTGCAAGCACTCCTCTAATTTATAATGAGATTAATTTGTATACACTGTTAGTATAAAAGTTTTTACACTGTATTCAATCATAACCCTTCATTCATAGTAAATTTGTTGACTTTACTCATTACTACTTTAAAAGTCACATAATTGAAAAGTCATGATTGAATGTCAGTGTAAAAATATTCTACATTGACAGTGTATACCAATTAAACTAATTTATAATTCATAGATGAACTTTACCAAGATTAAAAACTTCATAAATACAACGGTAGAAAGAAAAAAAAATTAAGGCTCAAAAGCATGAATTATTAGAAACTAACCTACTAGAAACACCTCAAGAAAACTGTTTATTTAGTAAACATCTTATTGGAAAACATATTAATAAGATAGATTTGAGTATGGGATACGTGACATTCAATAGCCTTAATAGATATGTTAAGACCAACATACCAATTAAATATACCATATGAGATTCCCAAGTAGTTAGAAAATCACAATGTATACTTAAAACACCTTTAAACCATTTTCTTCATTTAGACAAGATTACATTTTAAGAATTATCAATTTGAAACTATAAGGACAGTTGCAACAACAAATTGATAAAAAGGATCAACAAAAATCCACAAATTTCTCTCCCCAAGTCCTGATAAAATGATCAATGTCATAAAACAGATCAACAATGACACTGGAAGGAAAATAACATCAAGGAAATAAAAAGCAACAGGCAACAGAATGCTGCCAGATATCATATTGGAACTTTTCTTGAGAGCAAAGGATATTCTTTTCTACCTCCTTTCTCACTAGCTCTATCCTGGGAATGACTCAGCTGCACTATCTCTATTTCTAGCCACTGCAATAGAAAAATAAACATTTAAATTAGATTACCAAGACCAGAAAATATATTTCAAAATTCACAGAAACAAGGTTGACTAGAAGACAATAAACTGTTAGAAAATGAAATGAGGAGTTAATGAACATGCACAAAGAATTTAACTTGACAATTTAAATTGATTAGGACAATTAGTAAACTTCCAGAGTGAAAGCAATCCTTCATTGACTTCCAAAGTGAATATATAAATTTTATTTGAAACAGTTTATATCATGAATAAGAGAACCTGAATGTTAGTCTACTAATACTAGGCCCCTATCGATTTAACCTTGGGATAATCATTGAGAAATTTTAACTACAAAAAATATCATGATCCTTTCCCTACCATTGATCAATCCAAATTATGGATGTAATAAGATAGAACATAAAATAATTGTCAAGACTCTTGTTAAATGAGAATTTAATTTTCATCAATCTAATTTTCATTGTACTAAAATTATACATCAACAAAACTTCATCTGTAAATTGAAGGTAACTTTCTTCAATACATCAATAAAATCACAATAAATGAAACTAGCAATTTTAAAAAATGTGTGAGCACACACTTCACAGAGGCTAGCACTAAGGGTAGAAAAAAACAACTCACATCTTTTACTCTAACCACCTGAAGCACCAATGCTTTGTCCCGAATGTCACACTATAAGAACATACTTTTGTCCTAGTACAATTAAAGGGAGTATAAGATCTCTTACCTGATACGAGTTTATTGAAGATAAAATTACCACAGTTAGTTGATTTATGAGGCTACACTTTATGCTTTTGGCAGAGACAGTTGCATTCATCCTAAAAGAAACCCAAAGATTTATTTAAGGAAAGAGATACACCCATCTAAGTTTAATCTATACAAATTATCAATTCGGAAAAATCTAAAATACAGAAATAATTTATTCCCACCGTCATATGGTTAAGAGTCAAATACTAAATTAGCCACATCCAAAGATTAGTGCATCTCGATCACTTCATTAGTCATCTAAATATTTTTGTCCCCAAAATAGAGTCCATTATAGTATAAAATATTTTTCCCTCATGAAGAACTAAATTGATGACACAAAAGGATGAATTCAATGTCTTGAAGGGCTAATGTGGTAGGATTTCTTTAGAAACAACAATTATGGTAGACTCATATTTGGAGGACCAGTTGAAGTACTTTAGTTAAAATTGTGGCTGTGAAGTTGCCTGTAGTCTTTTTTTTTAACCAATCAAAGCCACAGATATTAGGTATAGTTGATTATCAAGTGGAATATCACCCTTCATGCAACTAGGATGTACTAGAGTTTGAAGTTCCACTATGACCATTACCATGCCAAGTTTTAAAGTGAATGACATATTACTTTTAGAAAGAATGACTGTATAAGTCAAACAATAACAAACTATCATAAACAAAAGGGAGAGGTAAAAATGCTAGCATCGAATAACCTCTGTGAACTCCTGATTTGAGATAATATCAATTGATACAATCTCTGTCTTGTTTAAATTTAAGATTTCTAACAAGATATCTGTTATCCTTTTACCAACTCTATATGGCTCTGCTCTTTTGCATGTACCTGATCACGTACATAATTAAAAAGAAAACAAAAAATCTAAGTTTATTTTTGGCTAAAATGCAATTTAGATACCTCTATTTTTTGGAATTGACAATTTTAGTTCCTTTATTTTATTTTTTTAAAGTTTACAATTTTAGTCCTTTTATTTTGGACTTTCACAATTTTAATCCACTTGTCTTTTATTAAAATGGTGGATTTTTAAAAATAGAGACTATAATCACGAATTTTTAGAAATAGACTAAAATCACAAAAACCAAAATAGAGGGACTAAAATCACCAATTCCAAAAACAAAATGACAACACAATTGCAATTTATCCTTTACTTTATATTACAAAAATTAAAAAAAAATTGAAGGTTGTTGTTTAGATAAATTATTTACCTACAACCTTTACCAACCTATACAAATCCTGCTTCTGACCACTACGAAATTCTTATTCTCACAATAGAACCAACAACTTTATCATGGAACTTCTCTTTATCTTTGAGTAGATCTTTCGCCAAATTACATCTTAGATCAATCAAATTAATATTATGGTTATCAATGGCTGAATAATCATCAATATTAGTTTGAAGTCCTCTGACATCACCCTTTTTACAATTTTTACGTCTCTTATCTTTGCCAGTTTTAGTATATAAATTGGGATTGCCATCACTTTCCAAATGACTAATTTTAGTGTCAACAAAACTTCCTGTAGATCTTCAACCTGAGAATCCTCTTTTAGAAGGAAATGGAGTTCAAGAAGCTTTAACGTTTCAAAATGTCCCACTTTTGGTTTTCCAAAGAGATTTGAAGCCTTGCATAAAAAATAATCTGACTTTGACGGCCAGGATCTCGATGATTATTTCTTTTAATGTACTCGAGCAAAAGAGTATGCACATCAAATTGAGATAAAACAAATTTGTCTCCATTTCTCATGTGCATAACAAACTCCAAAAGTTCTTTTGACGCCCACTCCTAGGTGTCATCTCTAGAGCCCACCAAGCTTTGTCCCTACACTATATGAATTTCCATATTTGGAATGGGACTTTTCCCATTTCTTGGCCTTTCTTCTTTTTGAACCACTTAAATCTACATTCTCGTATGAGCTATCTGAATCTGATCCTTTATTATTGGTGGCATAAAAAAGTTCATCTGGTGACTCCTCTTTGAAATGAAGCATATCATATCCCTTACATGGGTTTTTAGCTTGAAAAAGTTCATCAAATGTTAGCAATAGTTTTGGTTTTAGATCTATGTAGTAGTCCTTGAAGAGATACTCCCAGCTGTTTTTGTCATCAAAATCTATTTGTCCTTGCATCAAACATGAAATAATTATTAGTAGCCAAAAAGGAGGTGCCCATTTAATATCATAATAAATTCAAATACCTACATTTCATCTTTAAAATAGTTATTTTACATGGGATAGGTTAGCATATATAACTATGTAGTAATTAAAATGAAACTGTCTTGAAAAATTTCTTTAAGATCCACGACTTTTAGGAAATATAATGTATTGAGTTATATAAAATCCATGACTTTAAATACTTTTTAGGAAATATAATTGAAGTCATACCAAGATGCATGACTTTGAAATCACATGGTTGTCAATTTTTTAAATTGAAAAAAGAAGTTGTAAAATATATTATACAGCTCGTAAAAAATAAACCAATTAGTTCTACCTAATTTCACAACTTATGTTAGAAAATTTTAAAAAGAAAATCAGAAATCATAGATGCACATATGACTTATCATGGAAGGTCATATCTCTCACTTATGACTAGTCTACCCAAACTAGGGGGGAGCCACTAACAGCTGCCTTATATAGACTACGTAACTACATTGTAATAACTAGACAAGACATTACTTTTGTTTTATGGTAACTTGGAAAGTTAGTTTCTAAATGCTTCCTCTAACAGTCCCACGGGGTGTTGTGGTTCATGTTAAGTACATTTAAGAATGAATAAGAGAACAATTACTTTATCAGAACAATGGTAGCTTTGGAGACTACCTATGTTCTGAAAACCAAATCAAACTAGTGAACCAGTAAGGAACCCATTCAATTAAATCTGAGAACTGGCCTGAAGAAAAATCAGTCAAAAAATAGGAAAACCAGTGAAGATGCTTATGACAACATTGTTTTAATTTTTTTATTAAAAAAATTAATGTAAAATATTTTTCATTTTCTTTTCTATTATAAATGTAAAATTGTTATTATTAATAAATATTGATTGAAGTATATGGCTGAAACTTCAACTTATGTATTATATTGTTTGTTTTGAACTCTTGTACGTACTTTAAATTTTAACAACTTATATAATTATGCTATATTTTTAGTTTAGTATTATAACTTATGATATTATGTTTTTTAATATAATTTATGTATTATCTATTTTATTAATAATGGTTAAAACCTTATTCAACTACAGTAAAATCATTGAAACTTAAATTAGTGCCTTGAATAATCTAGTTTTAAAAACATTGCTCACTACTGGCTACATTTCTTTGCTCTTTGGTTTTTTAATTTCTTTTTTGTTTTATCATTCTTTAAATGTTGTTTTCAGATTTTCTCTGATTTCTTGATCTTTCTCTTTCTTTGTTTCAGATTTTTGTCAATTGCATTGTTGCTAAATTTATGAATTCTAATAGTATCTATAATTCTATATCTGGGTTTTTAGTTTTTATTTATTGTTATATCTATTTTTTTTAGTGTATGTGAATGTGATAGTGTGAGCACTTTCTAATATTGATGTAATATATGTAAATAAGAGTCCTATGGAATCCATCACCTTGATTTGGCTTTATGACAAATCCATCCACGTTACCTATTCTATAGCATCTCATGTTAATCTTAATACCTCCAAAATAAGTAATCCAAGTTTACTTGTGCATATTTAGTCTAAAACAAAAACACTAAATCACTTAGAAGATAAAAAATTATGCATCTTAAAATTAGAAAAAAAAATGCATAACAAAATTTTAGGAGACTATAATTGTAATTTTGAAATTTGTAAGAGAACAAAAATATATCTTTCCTAAATAATAATACATCATATGCATACAACCATATAAGAATTTAATAGCACTTACAGTAAAATTTTACATTTTATTAAATATTGATTAATATCGACATACTTCTTTTTCTTTTGTGTTGATACTAACATATTGGTTAGTATGATACTAATTACTTCAAAAGTCATATTAAAGGTAATTAAAATTAACAATATAAAAAATTAAATCTATAGTGTATCAAATATCAAAATTAAACTCCAAAAGAAAAGGCGTAAGCATACATTCAAAATTGATCACATAGACAAAAGGAGCCATTCTATCCCTCTTCCCCCAGCTTCTAAAAAAATATTTGTTGATATGCAGACAGGCCGACATGACATTCCAAGAGAGAAAATACTATCTGCATGTTTGGTTTCACCTTTGATCAGCGTTAAGGTAGAAGTCACAAATAGTACCTTCCTTCTTCAACATGCAAGCAAACACTCGCTAAAGCGAAATTGGTAGAAATGTGACAGCTTCATTGCAAAAAATAATATGGGATTATCTTTTACCCAACAACGCATCAACGAGCACAACTTCTTCCTTCTATGTGTTAAACAACCCAAACCATGCAAATGAATAAATTCAAATTGAACCAAAAGGAACATCACTTTGTAAGAATAAAACCACATACTGCCAAGGCATTAAATTCAGTCTCTTCATCTATAGCAGTTCTGGTTCATAGAAGTTGAGATTAGTATCTTTGTGATCTTGAAAACAAAACTTGCACCCCCATTTTCCTTGTATGCACTAAGCATTAACATGGATATTAAACTTTAGGACACACCAGCACTACTCTACCCTATCCTAGCCTACCCTACTCTACCCTATCCTAGCCTACCCTACGCTATCCTGGCATACCCTACTCTAACCTATCCTAACCTAGCCTATCCTATCCTAACCTAGCCTACCCTATCCTAACCTAGCCTACCCTATCCTAACCTAGCCTACCCTATCCTATCCTATCCTAACCTAGACTACCCTATACTATCCTAACCTAGCCTACCCTACCCTATGCTAGCATACCCTAGCCTACTCTAGCCTAGCTTAGCCTAGCCCACCCTACCCTACCCTAACACTACCTTACTTAACTCTATCCTAGCCTACCCTACCCTAGTCTATCCTAGCCTACCCTACTGTAGCCTACCCTAGTCTATCCTAGCCTACCCTACCATACCCTAGCCTACCCTACCCTAGCTACCCTACTCTATCCTAGCCTAGCCTATCCTAACCTAGCATAGCTTATCCTAACCTAGCCTAGCCTAACCTAGCCTAGCCTAACCTATCCTAGAATAGCCTACCTTATCCTAACTTAGCGTACCTTACCCTATCCTAACTTAGCCTACCCTACCTAACCTAGCCTAGCCTACCCTACCCTACCCTACCGTAGCCTATCCTAACCTAGGCTAGTCTACCCTAGCCTACCTTAGCCTAGTGTTGCCTACCCTAGCTACTCTAGCCTAGCCTAGCCTAGCCTACCTCTAGCCTAGCCTAGCCTAACACTACCTTACCTAACCCTATCCTAGCCTACCCTACCGTAGTCTATCCTAGCTACCCTACCCTAGTCTATCCTAGATTAGCATACCCTACTCTACCCTACCCTAGCCGACCTTACCCTAGCCTATCCTAGCCTAGCCTACCCAAGCCTACCCTAGCCGACCCTACCCTACCCGACCCTATCCTACCCTAGCCAACCCTACCCTAGTCTATTTGAGCTTACCATACCCTACTCTACCCTAGCCTACCCTACCCTATCCTAACCTAAGTTACCCTATCCAAACCTAACTTAGTCTACCCTAGCCTACCCTACCCTAGCCTACCCTAGCCTATCCTATCCTACCTTACTCTAGCCTACCCTACCCTACCTTACTCCTACCCTACCCAAACCTAGCCTAGCCTATCCTAACCTAGCCTAGCCTATCCTAACCTAGCCTAGTGTTGCTACTCTAGCCTAGTGTTGCCTACACTAGCCTAGCCTAGCCTAGCCTACCCCACCCTACCCTACCTACCCTAGCCTAACCTACCCTAGCCTAGCCTAACGCTACCCTAACGTAACACTACCTTACCTAACCCTATCCTAGCCTACCCTACCGTAGTCTATCCTAGCCTACAGTACCCTAGTCTATCCTAGCCTAGCCTATCCAACCCTACCCTACCCTAGCCTAGCCTAGCCTACCTTAGCCGACCCTACCCTAGCCTACCCTATCCTACCCTAGCCTACCCTATCCTAGCCTACTCTACCCTATCCTAACCTAGCCTATCCTAACCTAGTCTACCCTATCTTAACCTAGTCTACCCTACCCTACCCTAGCCTACTGTTGCCTACCCTACCCTTGCCTAACCTACCCTACCCTACCCTATCCTAGCCTACCCTACCCCACTCTAGCATATCCTACCCTACCTTACCCTACCCCTACCGTAGGGTACCCTACCTAACCCTATCCTAGCCAACCCTACAGTAGGCTACCTTAGTCTAGCCTAGCCTACCCTATCCTAGCCTACCCTATCCTAGCCTACTCTATTCTGACCTAGCCTAACATTGCCTACCTTACCCTAGCCTAGCCTACCCTACCCTTGTCTACCTTACCTTACCCTAGCCTAGCCTAGCCTACCCTTGTCTACCTTACCCTACCCTACCCTTGCCTACCCTACCCTACCCTAGGCTAGGCTACCCTAGCCTAGCCTAACCTAACCTAACCTAACCTAACCTAGCCTAGCCTACCCTACCGTAGCCTACCCTTGCCTAACCTAGTCTAGTCTACCGTAGTCTATCCTAGCCTACTCTACTCTGCCCTAACCTACCCTACCCTATGCTAGCCTAGCCTAGCCTATCCAACCCTACCCTACCCTAGCGTACCATACCATACCCTACCCTATCCTAGCCTAGAATAGCATAGCCCACCCTATCCTAACCTAGTTTATCTTAACCTAGCCTAGTCAATCCTAGCCTATCCTAACCTAGCCTATCGTATCCTAACCTAGCCTAGTCTACCTTACCCTACCCTACCCTAGCCTAGCCTGCTGTTGCTAGCCTACCCTACCCTACCCTACCCTAACACTACCTTACCTAACCCTACCCTAGCCTACCTTACCCTAATTTATCCTAGCTACCTTACTCTATCCTATCCTGGCCTACCCTACTCTATCCTATCCTAACCTACCTTACTCTATCATATCCTAACCTATCCTATAGTAACCTAGCCTACCATATCCCATAGCAACCTAGCCTACCCTACCATATCCGACCCTAGCCTACTGTTGCCTACTCTAGCCTAGCCTAACCTACCCTACCCTACCCTAACCCTAGTCTACCCTAACCCTACCTTAACCTAACACTACCTTACCTAACCCTATCCTAGCCTACCCTACCCTACTCTATCCCAGCCTACC
Source organism: Psophocarpus tetragonolobus (assembly GCA_037954015.1). Classification (NCBI taxonomy): domain Eukaryota; kingdom Viridiplantae; phylum Streptophyta; class Magnoliopsida; order Fabales; family Fabaceae; genus Psophocarpus; species Psophocarpus tetragonolobus. The sequence goes on along the minus strand of CM075688.1, from coordinate 43,014,220 downwards.
TTATTCTACCTTAACCTAGCCTAGCCTAGCCCCTATCCTATCGTAACCTAGCCTACCCTATCCTAACCTAGCCTACCCTATCCTAACCTACCCTACCCTAGCCTAGCCTAGCCTAGCCTAGCCTAGCCTAGCCTAGCCTAGCCTAGCCTAGCCTAGCCTAGCCTAGCCTAGCCTAGCCTAGCCTAGCCTAGCCTAGCCTAGCCTAGCCTAGCCTAGCCTAGCCTAGCCTATCCAAGCCTAGTCTACCTTACCCTAGCCTAGCCTAGTGTTGCCTACTCAAGCTTAATGTTGCCTCCCCTAGCCTACCCTAACCTACCCTACCCTACCCTAGCGTGCCCTATCCTAGCCTGCCCTAACCCTACACAAACCTTACCATAACCTAACACTAGCATACCTAACCCTATCCTAGCTACCCTACTCTAACCTACCCTATCCTAGCATACCCTAGCCTATCTAGTCTAGCCTACCCTACCCTACCCTAGCGTAACACTACCTTACCTAACCCTATCCTAGCCTACCCTACCCTAGTTTATCCCAGCCTACCCTACCATTGCCTACCCTAGTCTATCCTAGCCTACCCTACCCTACCCTAGCCTACCCTACTCTATCCTAGCCTACACTATCCTAACCTAGCCTAGCCTATCCTAACCTAGCCTAGCCTATCCTATCCTAACCTAGCCTACCCTATCCTAACCATCCCTAGCCTAGCCTACCCTACCCTAACCTAGCCTATCCTAACCTAGCTTAGCCTAGCCTATCCTAACCTAGGCTAGTCTACCCTACCCTACCCTAAACCCTAAACCCTAAACCATACTCTAGCCTAGCCTAGCCTAGCCTACCCTACCCTACCCTAGCCTACCCGTAGCCTAGCCTAACCTAACGCTACCTTAACCTAACACTACGTTACCTAACCCTATCCCAGCCTACCCTACCCTTGTCTATCCAGTCCTACCATACCCTACTCTACCCTGGCCTACCATACCCTATCCTAACCTAGCCTACCCTATCCTAACCTAGCCTACCCTATCCTAACCTAGCCTACCCTATCCTAACCTAACCTAGTCTACCTTACCCTAGCCTAGCCTACTATTGCCTACCCCAACCTTGCCTAACTTACCTACCCTACCCTAAGCTACCCTACCCTAAGCTAGCCTACCCTAGCATATCCTATCCTACCCTACTCTAGCCTACCCTACCTTACCCTACTCCTACCCTACCCTACCCTAGCCTAGCCTAACCTAACCTAGCCTAGCCTAGCCTAGCCTAGCCTAGCCTAGCCTAGCCTAGCCTAGCCTAGCCTAGCCTAACCTAGCCTAGCCTAACCTACCTTAGCCTAGCCTAGCCTAACCTACCCTAGCCTAGCCTAACCTAGCCTAGCCTAGCCTAACCTACCCTAGCCTAGCCTAACCCTACCTTAGCCTAGCCTAACCCTACCTTAGCCTAACCCTACCCTAGCCTAGCCTAGCCTAACACTACCCTAACGTAACACTACCTTACCTAACCCTACCCTAGCCTACCATATCCTACCATATCCTACCCTACTCTACCCTAGCCTACCCTACCCTAGCTGACCCTACCCTACCCTAGCCGACCCTACCCTACCCTAGCCTACCATACCCTAGCCTACCTACCCTATCCTTGCCTATCCTACCCTATCCTAACCTAGCCTATCCTAACCTAGTCTACCCTATCCTAACCTAGTCTACCCTACCCTAGCCTAGCCTAGCCTACCCTACTCTTGCCTACCCTACCCTACCTTACCCTACCCCTACCGTAGGGTACCCTACCTAACCTTATCCTAGCCTACCCTACCGTAGGCTACCCTAGTCTAGCCTAGCCTACCATATCATAGCCTACCCTATCCTAACCTAGCCTAGCGTTGCCTACCATACCCTAACCTAACATTGCCTACCATACCCTAACCTAACATTGCCTACCTTACCCTAGCCTAGCCTAGCCTACCCTTACCTACCCTAGCCTGCCCTAGCCTAGCCTACTGTTGCCTACCCTTGCCTTTCCTGCCCTATCCTACCATACCCTTGCCTACCCTACCCTACCCTACCCTTGCCTACCTTACCCTAGCCTACCCTTGCCTACCCTACCCTAGCCTACCCTACCTTAGGCTAGGCTAGGCTAGGCTAGCCTAGCCTAACCTAACCTAGCCTACCCTACCCTACCCTACCCTAGCCCAACCCTACCTAACACTAGCCTACCCTAGCCCAACCCTACCTAAGCCTAGCCTACCCTAGCATGCCCTAGCCTAGCATGCCCACCATAGGCTACCCTAAACCATACACTACCCTACCCATTGTGCTTGAAGAAGAAGAAATTCTTCTCTAACATACCTTATAAGAGACTCACGCCTCCTTTGTGTGAAGTCTACTAGGTCTCACTTAAATGTGCTTATGTGCATAACAAGTATTTCACCCCTTCAAATTATTTTAAATTAAAAAATTTTATTTCCTACTTATATAAAATTTAAAACACAATCATCTTTAGCTACATCTATCTCTTCTTAAACAATCTAAGAAAACATTAATTACTTCAATAATTTTTTAATTTCTTCTACTTTAACAGTTAATTTTTATAGTTACCATATCAAATATTATTTTTTCTTAAGTTTAATAATAGTAATAAAAAATTATTTTCCTAAATTAAAATTATTCTTGTAATTATTTGTAAACTAAACACATCATACAAGCATGCAATAAAGAAATTATTTATCAATAATTACCACTCATAAAAATTGGGATGTTATACAGAAAACATGCTATAATTCTTATGGATGAAAAGGCATGTAAGAAATATATGCTTTACCAAAAAAATTATTGACCCAACTTACACATGAAAAATGAGAAGGAGAGAGAAATAAATCAAGTCATCTTAAAAAACCTGAAGCTGTCATGTTTGCATAGTATTACGTGTTTAGTTTTGATACAACTAGATAGACAATTGTGAAAGTAATGAGTCGATAAAATTTAAAATACTGATGGTAAAAGAATTTATTATCTTGAGAAGCAGCCACCAATTAATGTCATAAGAATATACTAGAATAAACAGGTCTACGATAAATAATCTTTAGCAGCTCCAATTATTTTTATGTTTGTATGCTAGTAAAGTCTTTTTCATTTGAAAGGGAGATTTGATCACAAAGAAGCAAAAAAATTATGACTAAGTTTATGAAGGGCATAGAACAAAGAGAAAGTAATGAGTCGATAAAATTTAACATACTGATGGTAAAAGAATTTATTATCTTGAGGAGCAGCCACCAGTTAATGTCATAAGAATATATTAGAATAAACAGGTCTACGATAAATAATCTTCAGCAGCTCCAATTATTTTTATGTTTGTATGCTAGTAAAGTCTTTTTCATTTGAAAGGGAGATTTGATCACAAAGAAGCAAAAAAATTATGACTAAGTTTATGAAGGGCATAGAACAAAGAGAAAGCTATATATCTTCACTAGAAAGATGGCTTTAAAAGCAAAGAGAAAAGAACAAAATGCATGACCAAGCTTAAAAAGGATGTATCCAAACTGTTCATGCTAGAGAACACATCCCTCTGAGGAATTCTAAAGCCAAAGAAAAAGACTCAAGATCTCAGCAAGCCATACTATGTGTAACCTAAGCATGATAATGAGGTATCTAGTATCACACCTATTTATTTTATGTGCTCTTTGATGGCCCTCATAAGTCATAACTACTGTTTCCTATTGTGGTGGAGCATATTGCACCCCTCCCACGTGCAAATACAAAATGTGCATATCACACCTTACATTTTTTAAAACTCTAGAACCCCATTAGTTGGGCATAAGTCCCTTAGGTTTGTGGGCCTAAGTTAAGGACACCACAACACCATGGCGTGGAAGTCAACATCCCCTCGTCTTGTCTGTTATGTTTTTCGCCATAAACGGGTGACAGAGTCTAATATGTGTTATGTGATAACACCGCCAAATACTCTAGAATCTTTGCAACATTAACATCCATATTGAAAACTAGAATATTTTCCATGTTAATCTAAACATAAGACATTGACATTAGAGTAAAAATAACAAGCAAAGAATTTCTTGCCTGTATGAAAGTCAAATATATCCTCTTCTGAATAACAAAAACCACCACGAGCTATATAACCATATCTAATATGGACAGACATAAATATTTAGTGATCAAACAAAATTCTATGACATTTTTGAATCATGGTAGAAGACGGACATACCCACTATGAACTAGATACAGGCGTATCTCGGCAAGTGTATAAGCAGCAGCGGGCAAAATAGATTCAAGCTCCTCATCACTAACCTAAAGTAGAAATAAAACATGAATTGAATGAAGCATTCAAATAGAAGAAAAACCTTTTCTCTACCAAGTGGGGTCAGTTATAAGAAACTAAGAACAGATCAAATCAAAGGCAGCTATTGTGTTTTATCAAAAAAGTTTAAGCAGAATCAAATTAGTGGCCTATTTCATAAATATATCAACTGCCAAACACGGTTAAGTGTTCAATCTTCTAAAACGAGTTCATTATTTAGTTGTAATATAAAATAAGACCATTTCAATATAAAGATTAAATGCTGATTCCATTTTTGAAATTTTTATTCATTAGATCAAGACAATTTACTCCTAAATCAAGAATACAGAAACAAAATTAGAATAAGGAGTGGCAATTTACATCCAACCATCCATCACTCGTATTCTTCAACATCTGGATAGGCCTGTAAGAAAGACTCCGCATTGTATAATGTATAGTCTGCAAATGATGATTAAAAGAAACGTTAACGAAATTCGAGCATAACAGGATTTGGTGTTTGAAAACATCTTACTTACGTATCAACTGGGCAGAGTAACATGCAATCATCTCCTTGAGAACTCGTGAACTGTCTCCTCACAACACATTCCAAGGAAAGGTTATTTGCCGGATCAACCTGTTAACCATGTCAAGAAACTTTGGAGTAAAATCTGACGGTGCAAGCAACCGTCTAAAACCATAGGTTCTGTACAAATTATATTTGCATTCAATCTTGAAAGAAAATAAAAGAAAAAGATAATTTACATTCAATCTTCAAAGGAAAAGAAAAGAAAAAGAACTCACTAGAGTGGCGAGACGGTCTCTGGAAGCAGTGAGAACTTTGCCGCGTTGGTCGACGACAAACCCCGCCGGTGGTTTGGGCAGAGGCGTTGGAAGTGGAGGCGGAGGAAAAGGATTCGAATCAGAAGTGATACCTTTGTTCTTACGAGTGTTGTTGTTGTTAAAGGAACGGTTCTTGGGTGTGGGTGACTCGGAAGCAGTTCTAACGTTGATAGAAGTGAGGGTAGGGATTGGAAGGGAATGGAGAAGAGAGGGATTTTGGAATGTAAATGAGGAGCCAAAAGCGTTCAGTGTTTGTGCCACCATTTTCGTTGCACAACATTCCCACTCGTTTTAACATGCTCTTTCCCACATATTTATCTGCAAGAGGCTTCTTGCTCAACCAAAATAAGTTTTTCTTTAATTTTACTTTAAAAATGCATTATATATAATAAATAAAATAATAAAATAGACATTAATACTTTAGTAAAAAAATATTTTAATCCGAATAATAATTTTTAGTAAAAGAATGGTTATCGATTTTATTATTGTGATTTTAATTGAAATATATTAATATTGTAAATTATTATTGAAGTTATTATCTAAATGATTTTAATTAAGACTGAAATTATTTTATTGGAGTTAGGAAAGAATAAATAAATTATTATACTCTAAATTTTTATTTGTAATTATTATCTATTGTATTATTATTATTATTATTATTATTATTATTATTATTATTATTATTATTATTGTTACTATTACTATTATTATTACTATTACTATTATCATTAGTATTATTATTATTTGTATTATTATTACTATTACTATTACTACTATTACTATTACTAGTATTACTATTATTATTATTATTATTATTCGCATTTCTATTTTAATATGTTATAACAATTGTAGGGTTTTAATTTAAAATTTTTTGTAAATTTTTATATTTTGAAATATAAATTGTTATGTGACATGTTTTGAAATATATTTTGCTAATTTTATATTTTTTGTTTATGATAACATGATAAAAATATGTCAGATCATCAATGGATATGTCAAATATGCAATAAATATGAAAGAATGGAAAGATGAGAGTTTAAATAGAATTCAAAATATTGTCGCACATGTGTATTTGCATGTTTATTAAAAATATTTATCATCAAATGTATGCATATATTAATAGGGAGAAGTTAATAATAGGTATTTTGAAAAGTGAATATCGAAATGGGGTATTACCTTCATTAATAGTATACATATAGAAGTATAGATATAGTATATAATATAATATCATAGATTATACATCATAAATATAATTGGACAATTATGTATGTTGGATATCAATATTTTAAAGTAATTTTTTGGTTGGAACGTCAGATACCTTTTCTTTTCATAGGCTCTTCAGCGACACTGGTAACTGGTGCTTTGGTTGGGACATAAGGAATGTCCAACTTTTCTTCAACTTCTTCATGAGCTAGGGAAGGAAATTCAGGAAGATCTTGGACTGTAAGCTGAACCAATAATATGAACTGTCAATTTTCACAAAATAACAACTCGTGGGCATTATGAATTTATTGCATATCCAAGCCTATTTGATTAAGAATTGTTTTTCCCAACTTAATAGAGTATTTCTATTATTATTCTATTTTTTACATTACTACTTTAATCCCTCAAGAGGAATTACCGTAGTATTTTTTAACTTAGGAAAAAGATTGACGTAATAAACATAAAATACTTGGATCATTATAACAAAAGTAAAAAAATTAAAAAAGTGTTTTGAATAATTCAGAAAAATGTTAAATATAATAAGGACATATCCTATAATAGAATCCATGCGATTTATCCAAACATTAGAAATCTCTTCTATTCTTTTTTTAAAACAATAAAATAAAATTTTTATTGCATTTCTTATCAATTTATCACATTCTATTATATTTCAATCTTTTTTATTTTATTTTTCCATGACCTATCCAAACATAGTCCAAAGAATGAAAATGAGAATACAAAGGACAAATAATTTATTTCATCCTTAATCCAACAAAAAAAATAAAATTTATTTTTTATTCCCAAAATTTGTTATATAATTTTTATTCCTAATTTTTTTAGTTCTTAGAAAAAATTATTTTGTATTTTTGCTATTAACTTGATGTATCATTGTCTTATGGTAAATAGAAAAGAAAAAAATTCAGGACCAAACGTTAAGAAACATTTAGTAAAGATCTATAGAAAAATTGAAAAATATTTTGGGGACTACTTAAAAGAGTCAATTTCTTAAAAAAACTTAACAGAGTCCACAAAAAACTTGTAAAAACAAGGGAGAGATACAAAATAAAAAAAAAAACATTGGGACTAAAAGTGAAGAAAAAAATTATTTGAACTAAAATAAATATTTGAAAATATTTAAGAAACTAAAAATATATTTAAAAATAAATTATGAAATCATGGAAAATAAAATAGGGGTCTTAAACCATTGGCTAAACCTAGTTTCTATGTAAGCCGTTAACAACCAAGGATTGACGACCATGAGGAGTTAGTCAACAACTTAACCTAAATGGCATTTTTGTCAAAACAATTAGCCCAGCCCACACAGGATAGCCCTACATGGGTTGCAAAATAAATGGGTCGAACCAACTCGACTTACTAGAATGAAGATAGTTGGAATCTTGTTCTAACCCGGTCCACCACAAGTTGGTGAATTCGGTGGCTAGCCCACCAGACTTAAAATAAAACAATTAATTATTAAATTTAATTTTGTCATCTTTTTAAGTAAGAATATTTTATAAAAAAATGTCAATTATAAATGATATTAAAACAATATAATTACGTAGTGGATCCATATCATTAACATGCAAATTATAAATAATATTAAATCCACAACAGTCATGAGATGAGAATAGAATACATGAGAATTTGCTTGTTTGTTTTGTGTAAGTCAGTAAGTATAATTGCATTTGTGTGTGAACATGTGAACGTGAATGTGAGTGTGAATGTGAGGGCTTGAAAGAGATTATTGGAGAATGAGATTTAATAGGGCAACAAGACACCTCGACCTGAACCCACCTAACTCGCAGTTGGGTGGGTTGGGTTCCATTATCTATGCTATTTTGTGGAACATCAATTTTTCTAGCTAGGCCCAATTTGAAGTCATGGTAGATCAAGATGGACCACCTAGCCAAGCCCATTATGACAATGCTAGTTGCAGCTCATAAAATATTAAAAGGTAAAAAATCAATAGAGCTGGCCTTTTGGAAGCCATCATCATAATATTAGTTGTTTTCCTCTGTGCTTACATCATGCTTCTTTAAAAATTTTTTTTTCCGTAAATAAAAAAAGTATAAAAAAGTTTCTCATCAAATAGATAACTACTTAAGAAAAGTATATATATTAAAACTTGTGAGCTAGCTTTGGTATAGAGGCTAGTAAGATATGGAAGTCTTGCACGAATGAGATTGAGCATCATAAAACTTAATGTAAAACATGCATTTATTATTGTGAGAGCAGTCATAAAATATTTAGAAGGGTAAAACAGTCATAAAATGTGGACATGTTCTATTCCTATTATATATCATAATATATATATATATATATATATATATATATATTATAGATCATATATTATTAATAGTAGAACTATTATAGATGTTGGATATAAAAATTTTATTATTAAGCTTATAAGGTTGGTCTAGTGGAAAAATTAATGTTTAGGTTGGATATAAATGTTTTAAAGTAATTTTATTATCAAGGTTATAAGGTTGGTCTAATTGCAAAATTGATGTTCAGGGAGCCTAAGGTTGTGGGTTCAAATCTCCTTTTGACAAAGTATTTTATTTTTTAATTTTCAAATAGATATAAGGGTAGAATATGTATTAATAAAATTGCAAATAAAGATGGAATATTACCTTTATGTATAGTATATGAGTATAGATAATATATATATATATATATATATAAGTTTAATCGGTATACATTATCATTGTAGAGATCTTTACATTGACATTTAATTGGTAAACTTTATTACTAGATTTGAAAATGTGCATTTATTCATGTAAGAGAAATTATATTTTTTAGAGTGAGAGATGTTATAAAATGTTTAAAAAGGTAAAATAATCATAAATTGTGAATACCAAAAGATTCTATTTCTATTATATAATAATATATAATTATGTAATATATATAATATTATAAATTATATTTTTTAAGAGTATAAGGTTAATATAGTGATAAAGTTTACAAGAAGACATGAAGGTAAAAGTTATATTTTTAAGGAACACTAATTTTTAGTACTTATTTATTTCTTTATTTATTTATTAATTAATGAAGTAAAATAATAGAATATTGAGAGACAAATAAGAAAAAAAATCAGTGGACACGAAAGTCTAAAAGTGCTATATTGTTTTATCGCTTACAACCAAATCCCAAGGCTGGATAGGAATCCATAACATGACTCAATCCAAAATAGCAAGAAACGGAAATTACAATTTGGTGAGCCATAGTGTCACTGAGCCACATTTGTTATGATCTTTTATAAATAAATTTTAAGTAATCTATTAAATTATCTTTTATAAAGAAGAGAATTATTTCAAATTTCTTAGCATTTCTTAGTCCCAATGATCGTTACCGTTATGACACCTTTTATAAAGAAATTTTAAATGATCTATTAAATTATCTTTTTAAAAGAACATAATTATGTCAACTCTTTTAGCATTTATTTGGCTCAGTGATCGTTACCGTTATGATCTTTTATAACGAAATATTAAATGATCTATTAAATTATCCTTTATAAAGAAGATAATTATTTCAAATTTCCTAGCATTTATTTGGCCCAATGATCGTTATCATTATGATATTTTATAAAACAATTTTAAATGATCTATTAAGTTATCTTTTACAAACAAGATAATTATGTCAATTTTTTTAAAATTTATTAAGCCTAATGATCGTTACTGTTTTGATCTTTTATAAAGAAATTTTAAATAATCTATTAAATTATCTTTTACAAAGAAGATAATTATGTCAACTTGTTTAGCATTTATTAGGCCCAATGATCGTTACCATTATGATCATTTATAAAGAAATTTTAAATGATCTATTAAAATATCTTTTACAAAGAACATAATTATGTCAACTTTTTTAGCATTTATTAGGCCCAATGATTGTTACCGCTATGATCTTTTATATAGAAATTTTAAATGATCTATTAAATTATCTTTTACAAAGAAGATAATTATCTTAACATTTTTAGACTTTATTAGGCCAAATGATAGTTACCGTTATGATCTTTTATAAAGAAATTTTGAATAATCTATTAAATTATCTTTTACAAAGAAGATAATTATTTCAAATTTCTTCGCATTTATTAGGTCCAATGATCATTACCATTATGATCTTTTATAAAAAAATTTTAAATAATCTATCAAAATATCTTTTACAAACAAGATAATTATGTCAAGTTTTTTAGCATTTATTAGGCCTAGTGATCGTTACCGATATGATCTTTTATAACGAAATATTAAATGATCTAATAAATTATCTTTAATAAAGAAGATAATTATTTAAAATTTCTTAGCAATTATTAGGCCCAATGATTGTTACCGTTATGAACTTTTACAAATAAATTTTAAACAATCTATTAAATTATCTTTTACAAAGAAGATAATGATATCAACCTATTTAGCATTTGTTAGGCCCAATGATTGTTACCGTTATGATCTTTTACAAAGAAATTTTAAATAATGTATTAAATATTCTTTTACAAAGAAAATAATTATGTCAACTAGTTTAGCATTTATTAGGCCCAATCATCGTTACCGTTATGATCTTTCATAAAGAAATTTTCAATGATCTATTAAATTATCTTTTAGATGGAACATAATCATGTCAACTTGTTTAGCATTTATTAGGTCAAATGATTGTTACTGTTATGATCTTTTATAAAGAAATTTTAAATGATCGATTAAATTATCACTTACAATGAAGATAATTATTTCAAATTGCTTAGCATTTATTAGGTCCAATGACTGTTACGTTATGATTTTTTACAAAGAAATTTTAAATAATCCATTAAATTATCTTTCACAAAGAAGATAGTTATGTCAACTTATTTAAAATTTATTAGGCCCAATGATTGTTACCATTATGATCTTTTACAAAGAAATTTTAAATAATATATTAAATTATCTTTTACAAAGAAGATAATTATGTCAGCTTGTTTAGAATTTATTAAGCCCAATGATTGTTACCGTTACGATCTTTTATAAAGAAATTTTAAATAATCTATTAAATTATCTTTTATAAAGAAGATATATATTTCAAATTTGTTAGCATATCTTAGTCCATTATGATCTTTCATAAAAATATTTTAAATGATCTATTAAATTATTTTTTTACAAACAACATAATTATGTCAACTTCTTTAGCAATTATTAGGTCGAATGATCCTTATCATTATGATCTGCTAGAATGAAATTATAAATGATCTATTAAATTATCTTTTACAAAGCATATTATTATGTCAACTTTTTTAGAATTTATTAGGCCCAATGATCGTTATCGTTATGATCTTTTATAAAAAAATTTTAAATGATATATTAAATTATCTTTTACAAAGAAAATAATTATTTCATATTTCTTAGCATTTATTAGACCCAATGATTGTTAACGTTATGATCTTTTACAAAGAAATTTTAAAGAATCTATTAAATTATCTTTTACAAAGAAGATAATGATGTCAACTTATTTAGCAATTTTAGGTGCAATGATTGTTATCGTTGTGGTCTTTTACAAAGAAATTTTAAATAATCTATTAGATAATATTTTACAAAGAAGCTAATTATGTCAACTTGCTTAGCATTTATTAAGCCCAATGATCGTTACCGTTATGATCTTTTATAAAGAAATTTTAAATGATGTATTAAATTATCTTTTACAAAGACGATAATTATGTCAACTTTTTTAGCATTTATTAGGCCCAATGATCGTTATGGTTATGATATTTTATAAAGGAATTTTAAATGATCTATTCAATTATCTTTTACAAAGAAATTAATTATTTCAAATTTTTTATCATTTATTAGGATCAATGATCGTTACCGTTATGATCTTTTATAAAGAAATTTTAAATGATCTATTAAATTATCCATTACTAAGAAGATAATTATGTCAACTTTTGTAGCATGTATTAGGCCAATAATTGTTACCGTTATGCTCTTTTATAAAGAAATTTTAAATAATCTATTAAATTATATTTTATAAAGAAGATAATCATGTTATCCGTTTTAGCATTTATTAGACCTAATGATCGTTACCGTTATGATCTTTTTTAAAGAAATTTTAAATGATCTATTAAATTATTTATTACATAGAAGATAATTATGTCAAATTTTTTAGCATTTATTAGGCCAATAATTGTTACCATTATGAACTTTTAAAAATAAGTTTTAAATATACTATTAAACAATCTTTTATAAAGAAGATAATTATGTCAACTTGTTTAGCATGTATTAGGCCCAATGATCGTTACCGTTATGATCTTTTACAAAGAAATTTTAAATGATCTATTAAATTATCTTTTACAAGGAATATAATTATGTCAACTTTGTTAACCTTTACCAGGCCCAATGATCGTTATCGTTATGATCTTTTATAAAAAAAATTTCAATGATCTATTAAATTGCCTTTACAAAGTAGATAATTATGTCAACTTTTTTACCATTTGAAAGACCCAATGATTGTTATCGTTATGATCATTTATAAAAAAATGTAAATAATCTATTAAATTATCTTTTACAAAGAAGATAATTATGTGAACTTGTTTAGTATTTATTAGGCCCAATGATGGTTACCGTTATGCTCTTTTATAAAGAAATTTTAAATGATCTATTAAATTATCTTTTACAAGGAACATAATTATCTTGACATTGTTAGCCTTTACTAGGCCCAATGATCGTTACCGTTATGATCTATTATAAAAAAAATTAAATGATCTATTAAATTATCTTTTACAAAGCAGATAATTATGTCAACTTTTTTAGCATTGGAATGGCCCAATGATTGTTACTATTATGATTATTTATAAAAATATTTAAATAATTTATTAAATTATCTTTTACAACCAAGATAATTATGTGAACTTATTTAGCATTTATTAGGCCCAACGATCGTTACCGTTATGCTCTTTATAAAGAAATTTTAAATTATCCATTAAATTATTTTTTACAAAGAAGATAATTATGTCAACTTTTTTAGCATTTATTTGGCTCAATGATTGTTACCGTTATGATCTTTTATAAAGAAATTTTAAATCATCTATTAAATTATCTTTTACAAAGAAGATAATTAGGTTAACTTTTTTAGCATATATTAGGACCAATGTTCGTGACCGTTATCATCGTTTATAAAGAAATTTTAAATGATCTTTTAAATTATCCACTACAAAGAAGATAATTATATCAACTTTTGTAGCATGTATTAGGCCAATAATTGTTAACGTTATGCTCTTTTATAAAGAAATTTTAAATAATCTATTAAATTATATTTTATAAAGAAGATAATCATGTTAACCATTTTAGCATTTATTAGACCCAATGATCGTTACCATTATGATCTTTTATAAATGAATTTTAAATGATCTATTAAATTATCTATTACAAAGAAGATAATTATGTCAACTTTTTTAGCATTTATTAGGCCCAATGATTGTTGCCGTTATGAACTTTTAAATATAAGTTTTAAATATACTATTGAACTATCTTTTATAAAGAAGATAATTATGTAAACTTGTTTAGCATTTATTAGGCCCAATGATCGTTACCGTTGTGATCTTTTGTAAAGTAATTTTAAATGATCTTTTAAATTATCTTTTACAAGGAACATAATTATGTCAACTTTGTTAACCTTTACTAGGCCCAATGATCGTTACCATTATGATTTTTATAAAAAAAAAAATTAAATGATCTATTAAATTATCTTTTACAAAGTAGATAATTATGTTAACTTTTTTACCATTTGAAAGGCCCAATGATGGTTACCGTTATGATCATTTATAAAAAAATTTAAATAATCTAGTAAATTATCTTTTACAAAGAAGATAATTATGTGAACTTGTTTAGTATTTGTTAGGCCCAATGATGGTTACCATTATGCTCTTTTATAAAGAAATTTTAAATGATCTATTAAATTGTCTTTTACAAGGAACATAATTATGTCAACTTTGTTAACCTTTACTAGGCCCAATGATCTTACCGTTGTGATCTTTTATAAAAAAATTAAATGATCTATTAAATTGTCTTTTACAAAGCAGATAATTATATCAATTTTTTTAGCATTTGAATGGCCCAATGATTGTTACTGTTATGATTATTTATAAAAATATTGAAATAATCTATTAAATTATCTTTTACAAAGAAGATAATTATGTGAACTTATTTAATATTTATTAGGCCCAACGATCGTTACCGTTATGCTCTTTTATAAAGAAATTTTAAATTATCTATTAAATTATCTTTTAAAAAGAAGATAATTATGTCAACTTTTTTAGCATTTATTAGGCCCAACGATTGTTACCGTTATGATCTTTTATAAAGGAATTTTAAATCATCTATTAAATTATCTTTTACAAAGAAGATAATTAGGTCAACTTTTTTAGCATTTATTCAGCCTAATGTTCGTGACCGTTATGATCTTTTACAAAGAAATTTTAAATGATTTATTAAATTATCTTTTACAAAGATGATAATTATGTCAACTTGTTTGGCATTTATTAGGCCCAATGATTGGTACCGTTATGATTTTTTTTAAGGAAATTTTATATCATCTATTAAATTATCTTTTACAAAGAAGATCATTATTTCAAATATCTTTGTATTTATTAGAGCCAATGATTGTTACCGTTATGATCTTTTATAAAGAAATTTTAAATTATCTATTAAATTATCTTTTACAAAAAATATAATTATGTCAACTCTTTTAGAATTTATTAGGCCCAATAATTGTTACCGTTATGATCTTTTATACAGAAATTTTAAATGCTCTATTAAATTATCTTTTAGAAAGATGATAATTATGTGAACTTTTTAACTATTTATTAGGCCCAATGATTATTACCGTTATGATCATTTATAAAGAGGTTTTAAATGATCTATTAAATTATCTATTACAAAGAATAGATTATGTAAACTATTTTAGCATTTATTAGGCCCAATGATTGGTACCGTTATGAATTTTTTTAAAGAAATTTTAAAGAATATATTAAATTATTTTTTACAAAGAAGATATTTATGTGAACTCTTTTCGCGTTTATTAGGCCCAATGACCGTTATGATCTTCTATAAAGAAATTTTAAATCATGTATTAAATTATCTTTTACAAAGAAGATAATTATGTGAACCTTTTTAGGATTTATTAAGCCAATGATAGTTACCGTTATGATCTTTTATAAAGAAATTTGAAATAATCTATTAAATTAGTTTTATAAAGAAGATAATTATATCAACCGTTTTAGCATTTATTAAGTCCTATGATCGTTACCGTTATGATCTTTTATAAAGAAATTTAAATGACCTATGAAATTATCTTTTACAAAGAATATAATTATTTCAAATTTTTTAGTATTTATTACGCCCAATGACTGTTACCGTTATGATCATTTATAAAAAAATTTTAAATGATCTATTAAATTATCTTTACAATGAAGATAATTATTTCAAATTTCTTAATATTTATTAGGCCCAAGGATCGTTACCATTATTATATTTTATACATAAATTTTAAATCATCTACTAAATTATCTTTTACAAAGAAGATAATTATGTTAACTTGTTTAGAAGTTATTAGGCCTAATGATCGTTACCGTTGTGATCTTTGATAAATAAACTTGAAATGATCTAATAAATTATGTTTTAGATAAAAGATAATTATTTCAAATTTCTTAGCATTTATTAGGCTCAATGATCGTTACTGTTATGATCTTTTATAAAGAAATTTTAAATGACCTATTAAATTATCTTTTACAAATAATATAATTATGTCAACTTTTTAGCATTTATTAGGTCCAATGATTGTGACTGTTATGATCTTTTATAAAGAAATTTTAAATGACCTATTAAATTATTTTTTACAAAGAAGATAATTATTTAAAATTTTTTAGCATTTATTAGGCCCAATGATCGTTACTGTTATGATCTTTTATAAAGAAACATTGAATCATATGTTAAGTTATCTTTTACAAAGAACATAATAATGTCAACTTTTTTAGCATTTATGAGGCTGAATGATTGTTACCGTTATGATTTTTTATAAAGAATATTTAAATAATCTATTAAATTATATTTTACAAAGAAGATAATTATGTCAACTTGTTTAGCATTTATTAGGCCCAATGATTGTTACCGTTTTGATCTTTTATAAAGAAATTTTAAATAATCTATTAAATTATTTTTACAAAGAAGGTAATTATGTTAACTTGTTTAATATTTATTACGCCCAATGATCGTTACCGTTTTGATCCTTTATATAGAAGTTTTAAATTATCTATGAAACTATCTATTACGAAGAAGATAATTATGTCAACTTTTTTAGCATTTATTAGGCCCAATCATTGTTACCGTTATTATCTTCTACAATGAACATAATTATGTCAACTTGTTTAGCATTGATTAGGTCCAATAATCGTTACCATTATGATCTATTATAGAGAAATTTTAAATGACGTATTAAATTATCTTTTACAAAGAATATAATTATTTCAAATTTTTTAGTATTTATTACCCCCAATGAGCGTTACCGTTGTGATCATTTATAAAAAAATTTTGAATGATCTATTAAATTATATTTTACAAAGAAGATAATTATTTCAAATTTCTTAATATTTATTAGGCTCAATGATCGTTACCGTTGTTATCATCTGGAATAAAGAAATTTTAAATGATCTATTAAATTACCTTTTACAAAGAAGATAATTATTTGAAATTTTTCAGCATCTATTAGCCCCAATGATCGTTACCATTATGATATTTTATAAAGAAATTTTAAATGATCTATTAAATTATCTTTTACAAAGAAGATAATTATTTAAAATTTATTAGCATTTACAAGGCTCAATGATCGTTACTGTGTTGATTTTGAACAAAGAAATTTTAAATGATCTAGTAAATTATCTTTTATAAAGAAGATAATTATTTCAAATTTTTTAGCATTTATTATGCCCAATGATCGTTACCATTATGGTATTTTATAAACAAATTTCAAATGATCTATTAAATTATCTTTTAGAAAGAAGTTAATTATGTCAACTTGTTTAGCATTTATTAGGTCAAATGATCGTTACCAGTATCATGTTTTATAAAAAAATTTTAAATGATCCATTAAATTATCTTTTTCAAAGAAGATAATTATTTCAAATTTCTTAGCTTGTATTAGGCCCAATGATCATTGCCGTTATGATGTTGAATAAAGAAATTTTAAATGATCTATTAAATTATCTTTTACAAAGAACATAATTATTTAAAATTTTTTAGAATTTATTAGGCCCAATGATCGTTACCATTATGATCTTGAATAAGGAAATTTTAAATGATCTATTAAATTATCTTTTACAAAGAAGGTAATTATTTCAAATTGTTTAGCATTTATTAGGCCCAATGATCCTTACCATAATGATCTTTTATAAAGAAATTTTAAATGATGTATTAAATTATATTTTAGAAAGAAGATAATTATTTCAAATTTCTTAGCATTTACTACTCCCAATGATCGTTACTGTTATGTTCTTGAATAAAGAAATTGTAAATGATCTATTAAATTATCTGTTACAAATAAGATAATTATTTGAAATTTTATAGCATTTATTAGGAAATTTGAACATGGAATATCTCCATAGCATAAGTAAGCATAAATCCAAATTTAAAATTATAGTAGATTGGAAATTTGATGTAAAAAATATTGATTCACAAAATTCAATCTCCTCAGACAATAGAAATTGTGGTCAAATGATGTTATTTAATGGAAATTTATTTCCTTTTATCCATTTATTTTTGTGACTTATAATGCTTTTATAAACAACAAACAAAGTGTGATTATATCTTGACATTTTGAGTTTTCCTTAATCGTTAACATCATCCAATAACTGTAGTCATGCCGACAAATCCAGTGTTAAGCGAGGCACTGTTCTGCAAAGATGGGCCATGAAACTGGTGGCTGGGTAGCATAGTAACATGATTATTTGGTTCTATCCTTTGAGATGATGCACCTCCCCAGGAGTATGGTTCGGGCTTTGGAACCTTGGCAGAACCCCACCCTTAAGCTACTCAAAACCTGATATTTGCACCTGCCATTTTTATGTCAACCCCGAAAGCCACAACAGATGCCACTGATATTGCTTGAGGATGTAACTTAGTATTATCTGTAGAAGCAGAATTAATACTAGATTGTAAACTTGAGCCTTTTTTAGCATTTTGTACAACATGCTCTGGGTGCACTACCACAAAGGATTGTAAACCTCCATGATTGCCTGGGAATGAATTTCCAATGCGACCTGGACAATTGGACAGGTGTTGGGGACCATGTTTTTTCAAAAACCTGCTCCTTAATTCCAAGAGTAGTTTGGGGAATAGGTGAAGGAAGATTTGTTGCAGCATTTCTAACACCAACATCACATCCCCAACCATTTGCAGGGTTCTTGGGTATCTCATCTGCAATTGGAGAAGTCCTACTAGCTAAAGAATTATACTAGGTCTCCAACTTCCTCCTGTGGTTTGTGGTTTGTCCTAGAGACCATGGAGTACTATGCGAATTCCAAGGTCCACTATTTTGATCAAATATTGGTGTTTCTCCAACTTGGCCTTCTATACCCTGCACTGATCGAACTTTATCCACCATGGATGGTTCCTTAGAAAAATTCCTACCAAGGCATCTGTTAAGAGTATAGAATCATCTTGCTTCTCAGTTGTTCTCCAATTCCTCAAATCACCAGGAAAGTATCCTGTGTTACTCCATTTGCGTAGTTGCACCATAGAAAATGGTCCCTTAACTTTTCTCGATGGATCTTGGTAATTCCACATCTTTTCAGTTTCATTAGTTTTCACAGCTTGAAGAGTTATTCTAGTAGAAGATGGTGTTGCAGAAGTAGAGAAAGGCTAAAATTAATAACATGAAAACATTATAAACTAGTAGGGAGCACAAATAGAACTCATGAGTTTTTTATCAAGCACAAATAATAATAAAAATATAGGTTAAAATTAATATGGTAACCATATATAAACTAGTAGGTAGCACTGAAACATTATCCTAAAGAATAAAAACTAAAATGATTATTATCCTTTTTTATTGAAAGACTAGTGATAGATAACATGAAGAGATAACGAAAAGTCATCCAATATGTACAAAAATTTTTAAATATCACTAGATAAGATTTAGACGTTGCCTGAGTAGAATAATTTCCATAGCATTTTGTTTAAACATCTGTTTAATAAAATATGATGAGTTTAGAGCATGTTGAAATTTCATATAGATAGATTGATCACCTTTATGTATTTATTTAATTTGGTCGGTCAGAGTTCACTCGACAATTCATTCCCCAAAACTGGTAGAGAATAGTTAATAATTTAAAGAGAATATTAGCAACTCATTTGAACATACTCTATAAATGGTTGAAATGTATTAGAAATTAAAAAAACTATGGATCTCACATGTTATTTAATTACTCTCATGATTTTATAATTTCAAATAAATTTTAACCAATAGTAGAATGGTTGCAAGCACTCCTCTAATTTATAATGAGATTAATTTGTATACACTGTTAGTATAAAAATTTTTACACTGATATTCAATCATAACCCTTCATTCATGGTAAATTTGTTAACTTTACTCATTACTACTTTAAAAGTCACATAAATGAAAAGTCATGATTGAATGTCAATGTAAAAATATTCTACACTGAAAGTGTATACCAATTAAACTCATTTATAATTCATAGATGAACATTACCAAGATTAAAAACTTCATAAATACAACAGTAAAAAGAAAAAAAAAATCAAGGCTCAAAAGCATGAATTATTAGAAACTGACCTACTAGAAACACCTCAAGAAAAGTGCTATTTATTTAGCAAACATCTTATTGGGAAACATATTAATAAGACAGAGTTGAGTATGGGATACATGACATTCAATAGCCTTAATAGATATGTTAAGACCATCATACAAATTAAATATACCATATGACATTCCTAAGTAGTTAGGAAATCACAATGCACACTTAAAACACTTTAAACCATTTTCTTCATTCAGACAAGATTACATTTTAAGAATTATCAATTTGAAATTATAAGGACAGTTGCAACAACAAATTGATAAAAGGATCAACAAAAACAATCCGTAGATTTCTTTTCCCAAGTCCTGATAAAGTGATCAATGTCATAAAACAAATCTAGCAATAACACTGGAAGGAAAATAACATACTCTACCCTACCCTAACCCTATCCTAGCCTAGCATATCCCTACCCTACCCTAGTCGTGCTCTACCTTACCCTAGTCCTACTCTATCCTAGCCTACCGTATCGTATCCTAGAATAGCCTACCTTAGCATAGCCTAACCTATCCTATCCTACCCTACCCTACCCTATCCTAGCCTATCCTTCCCTACCCTACTTCTACCCTATCCTAACCTACCCTACTTCTACCCTATCCTAAACTACCCCTATCCTGCCATACTCTACCTTACCCTACCCCTACCCTAAGCATAGCCTTACCCTACCCTAGCCTACCAACCCTTGCCTTGCCTTACCCAACCCTGCTTTATCCAGACTAGCCTCGCTTACCCTATCCTAGCCTAGCCTACTCTACCCTACCCTACCATATGCTAGCCTACCCTACTCTACCCTACCCTACCTTACCCTACCCTATCATATCCTACCCTACCCTACCTTAGCCTATATCAACCTACGTTAGCCTAGAATACCCTAACCTACCCCTACCCTACTCTACCCTACCCTACCACTACTCTAACTTATCCCTACCCTACCACTACTCTAACTTATCCCTACCCTACCACTACTCTAGCCTATCCCTAACCTACCCTACCCTACACTAGTGTAACCGGTACCCTACTCTATCCTAAACTAGCCTACCCTACCCTACCCTATCCTAGCCTACCTTATCCTAGCGTACACTTATCCCACCATCCCTACCCTATTCTACCCTAGCCCTACCCTACCCCTACACCCTAACCAACCTAGGCTAGCCTACTTGCCCTACCATACTCTGTTCTAGACTAACCTAGCCTAGCTTATCCTAGCCTACCTTATCCTATCATACCCTAGCCTAGCCTGCTCTATCCTACCCTAGCCTACCCTTGACTACCTACCCTAGTCTAGCCTAGCCTAGCCTACCCTAGCACTAACCTAACCTAGCTTAGCCTTGCCTGCCTACCCTACCCCACCTACCCTAGTCTAACCTAGCCTACCATAAACTACCCTAACCCTAACCTAACCTAGTATAGCCTTGCCTACCTACCCTACCCTAGCCTACCATACCCTACCCTAGTCTAGTCTAGCTTACCCTAGTCTAGCATAGCCTAGCCTAGCCTAGCCAACCCTACCTTACCTAGTTTACCCTACCTTACTCTATCCTAGACTAGCCTACTACCCTACCTTGCCCTAGCCTATTAGCCTACCCTACTCTACTCTACTCTACCTTACTCTACCCTACCCTACCCTACCCTACCCTAGTCTAGCCTACCATATCATACCCTACCTTACTTTAGCCTAGCCTAGCCTAGCCAACCTTACCCTAGACTACTTTAGCCCTAACCTAACCTAGCCTATTCTACCTTAGCCCTAACCTAACCTATCCTATCCTACCCTACCCTATCGTAGTCTACCCTACCCTAGCCCTAACCTACCCTACCCCTACCTACCTTAGCCTACATAATCTATCATACTCTAACATGTGTGAAACTACCCTAATGTACCTAACCCTACCGTATCTTAGACTACCTTAAGCTAACCTAGTCAATTTTTCCTAGCATATCTTACCTTCCCTTATTCTATATTAGAATAATTTTCCTTGATGTAACTTACTATAGCCTTACCTTAGCCTACAATACCCTACCTTCCTAACCCACCCATCCTAACATAACCCAACCTACCCATCCTACCTTGGACTAATCTACTCAAACCTAATAAGAAATTTTAATTATATAAATTCACAAATTGTAATTAAAACATATAATAAAAAATTTATGCTAATTATATTCGTAAACATGATTAGTTCCATCATGATATAAATTTTTATACAAGTGTGACAATAATTTTGTTAAAAGAGCTTTTGAAAAAACAGACATTGATGAATAAGCCTCTTACAATTTCAACATCTGGTTATTCCAAACATGTGATAAATATTTCAAAGAATAATTACTACTCTACTAGAAATAATATGTTAATGAGGGAGCAATTTGATCATTATAAATAGCTAATCATAATAATTTAGACTGTGCATTAATTTAACACATTGTAATTATATTAATATATACCAATTTAACACAAGTGCTTTGATAGCCAAAAGAGTCTGCCAAAGCTACAAATAACACAATAAAGTTATAAGAAGGAAAATCAAGCCTAATTAAGTAAAATATTAATTATAGGACAGATTTGAGATTGAAAGAGCTAATCACAAACTTTCGTTGAGAGATTTAAAATGAAATATTCCATATTTGACATACAAAGTTATCAATCACAAGAAATAGCGGCAGTGTCATAGTGGAGTTTTGCATTGTAAACCTCCGTCACAATAGAATTCCTATAACATCACAACAATTTCACTGTAACAATGGTGTATTCCAGCTATAATGCTTAAAAACTAAAATGCTTTTTTTTATGAAATATGTGTCTCACAATCCTGTTAAAATCAGTTCATCTCTATTCCTCACTCACTTAAACTCAAAACATATCTATTTTATTCAAACTTAAGCCCACCCACTTTCACGGATTGAGGGAGTTTTGGTCTCCCAAGTCCCAACATCCATAGCACACACCAATTGTTAGGGTTAACAACCGGTAGAAAAGAAATCAGAATCATAGAAATGTAGCCGGAAGATCTCAGAAGGTTACATCAGTTTCCAGGAAACTCATTTATCTTACCATACGTGACCTGACATAGCTTATGCCTGGAACATGCATAAATGCAGAGATCAGTTTTTTAAAAGAGCTTTTGAAAAAACAGCCATTGATGAATAGGCCTCTTACAATTTCAACATCTGGTTATTCCAAACATGTGATAAATATTTCAAAGAATAATTACTACTCTACTAGAAATAATATGTTAATGAGGGAGAAATTTGATCATTATAAATAGCTAATCATAATAATTTAGACTGTACATTAATTTAACACATTGTAATTATATTAATATATACCAATTTAACACAAGTGCTTTGATAGCCAAAAGAACCTGCCAAAGCTACAAATAACACAATAAAGTTATAAGAAGGAAAATCAAGCCTAATTAAGTAAAATATTAATTACAGGACAGATTTGAGATTGAAAAAGCTAATCACAAACTTTCGTTGAGAGATTTAAAACGAAATATTCCATATTTGACATACAAAGTTATCAATCACAAGAAATAGCGGCAGTGTCATAGTGGAGTTTTGCATTGCAAACCTCCGTCACAATAGAATTCCTATAACATCACAACAGTTTCACTGTAACAATGGTGTATTCCAGCTATAATGCTTAAAAACTAAAATGCTTTTTTTTTTTTATGAAATATGTGTTTCAAAATCCTGTTAAAATCAATTCATCTGTGTTCCTTACTCACTTAAACTCAAAACATATCTATTTTATTCAAACTTAAGCCCACCCACTTTCACGGATTGAGGAGTTTTGGTCTCCCAAGTCTCAACATCCATAGCACACACCAATTGTTAGGGTTAACAACTGGTAAAAAAGAAATTAGAATCATAGAAATGTTTCCGCAAGATCTCAGAAGGTTACATCAATTTTCGGGAAACTTAAATTATCTTACCATACGCGACCTGACATAGCTTATGTCTGGAACATGCATAAATGCAGGGATCAGTTTTTTATCAGAGATCTGTTATTGGGAGGAGACTTGGTGACATGAAGGATAGAGATGTGTCAAAGAGTTTCTGACAATTTGTGTTTGACGCATGGAAATTAACGCAAAAAAGAAATCAAGAATCTAGAGAGCGCATAGAAATTAACATCTCATCTTGCAACTACACTGGAAAAGATGATACCCTTCAACATCATTAAGTAATTATATGATAATCCAAGACGTAATCCTTTTCGAGAAAAATTTACATTAACAAACCAATGAAAAAGAATTATAGTCGATCGGACAATGAATTATATTACATAAATCAATAATGAACATCAAGAATTATATGTTAATCATAAAGTTAATTAAGAATGAAAACGATCGTCGGGAAATATTACATAAATCAATAATGAACATCAAGATAGACAAAAAGTATTTATTGGGAATAGAGAGCTTAAACAAAAGAAATAGAATTTGAAGAAAAACATTAAGACCTTTCCACCGAGATGTAACTTACCTCAGAGAAGAGTGTTGATAATTTTCATCACCAAGATAGAACCTTTCCACCGAAAACAGAAGCCATTAATAGTTGCACCAAAAACATTCAAATATCCCGAAAAAGGTTGACAAAATCGACCACCAATCGGTGTTCTTCTTGTTCCTCCGGTCCAGGTGATACCAATAAAGGTGTCAAAGATCAGAGAAAGCTCCTTCAATTGAACAGAGGATGGTGAGAGAAAAGAAAAACAAGAACACAGTAAGCGAGTGAGAGGGGAAGATTGAATTGAGAGAATGGGTTTGAGAGGGGAAGAATGATTTGAGAGAATGGGTTTGAGAGGAGAAGAACAAAGTAAGCGCGGGTGAGAGGGGAAGATTGAATTGGAGAATGTTACTGTATTTGAAATAGCTTTAAAATAGTTGGGTATTTATAAAAAAGAAATTCCTGACATTGCTGCTGTTACATTTAAGAACTTTTTTTTCTCAAATCAAACCTTAAAACCCTCAAATTATCCTTACCCGTTTTAACTCCATTCTAATTTCTGGTATCTTAAAAATTTTGTATTTTAATAACTATAATTTGTTTAAAATATAATATATTTAAAATTTTTTATTATTACAGACCATAAGAAAAAAAATTTTATTTTATAATTTAAAATTTTCTATCATAAATATTAAATTTTTTTTATAATATTTTAATAAAATTTGTTTTATAATATTTTATAATATAAAGTTTTAATAAAATTTATTAACTCCTGTAACCTTGCACACATCTTGAAAAGAAAAATATCTTAGAAATAATTTTTAAAATTATAATAGTGTTCATCTTTAAAGATATTAAATTTAAAAATGATAGTTATTGAAAGACTTGAAACTTATGGCTGTAGATACAAAAATTCATATAATAAGAGGGTTATATTAACTTATATGTCTCATATAGTTTAAAATTTAATGTTTAAGAATCACATACTCAAAGAATTTTTGGAAATATACTTACATGCAAAAGAGATTGTGAACTATTAACTAAAAAAAATATTAGCAAATTTTTTAATGCAGGAGAAGAGATTTTTTATTTGAAGCAAAAATTCTTATTTTATAATGGACATACGCTTAAAGATGTAGTTGCTAGCATAAAACTGAGAGACCCTAATAAGATAAATGTTCAATTTGGTTTGATGCCTTAGAGCTAACTTCTAAAACTAAAAAATTTAATATCGTATGTTGACAACTTAAGATTTTTTATCTTAGTTCTTTTAAATATTTTTTATTTTTATTTATTTTTAGTTTCATTATCGTGTAATAATATTGGTTTCAGTCTCTATCATAAAGTAACAATGTTAATGAAATGACTTTAGTAGCCAAATGATTTACCACATTATTATAAGTTTGAAAAATAATTTTATGTAATATTTTTAAATAAACTATATTTTTTGTAAACTATTAAAATTATAATTTATCTAAAGAAAGTTATATGAAACTCTCATTCAAACTTTTAAAGAAGGTGATGAGTCACTATCTAACAAACATAGATGTTATTGCTTTTAAGTAACATCATTTCTTAAAAGTGTAGACTAAAATAGAAAAAAATATATCTTAAAAAATCAACATAAAAATGCTATATTTTTAGAGATTAAAAGGTCATTTAATTCATAATTATTTTATCTTTATAAATTTAATTTTCATCACCATTTCTTATGCATAATATATTTAAAATAAAAAAGTTAAAGTAAATTACAAACCTTAAGGTTTGTCTTTATTATATCTATTATTCTTCTATTTTTTTACATTACTACTTTAATCTCTCAAGAGGGATTGATGTAGTATCTTTTAACTTAAGAAAAAGATTGATGTAATGAACATAAAAATCCTGGATGATTATGACAAAAGTAAAAAAATTGAAAAGTGTTTTCAATAAGAAAAATGTTAAATATAATAAGGACGAATCTCATAATAGAATCTGTGCAATTTTCTCAAACATTAGTACTTTATTCTATTCTTTTTTAAAACAATAAAATGAAATTTTCATTGCATTTATTATCAATTTATCTCATTCTATTATAAAATAAAAAATTTTATTGCATTTCAATTTATCTTATTCTATTCTGTTCTATTCTATTATGTTAAGAAAATATTTAGTAAAGATTGATAGAAAAATTGAAAAATATTTCGGGAACTACTTAAGAAAGTCAATTGCATAAAAGAATTTAACAAAGTCCATAAAAACTTATAAAAACAAGGGGAAAATAAAAAATAAAGAAAAAAATTAAGACTAAAAGTGAAGAAAAAAATTATTAGAACCAAAATAAATATTTGAAAATATTTAAGAAACTAAAATAAAAAGAAATTATGAAATCATAAAAAAAAATTGCGAATGTTAAACCATTGGCTAAACCTAGTTTCCTTGTAAACCATTAATAATTTTAATAATTTTTCTTCCGTTACATGTCACTTTCTTATTATCAAAAGAACTTCAGTTTTCACTTTAATTCATCTATTTCTCTTTTATTTATTTTTTCCTTTCTTATGTTATACTTTTTTATTTCTACTGAAAATAACTTTGAACATGAAGTATCTCCATAACATAAGTAGACATAAATCAAAATTTAAAATTATAGTAGATTGAAAATGTGATACAAAAAATATTAATTCAAAAAATTCAATCTCCTCTGACAATAGAAATTGTGGTCAAATTATGTTATTTAATTGAAA
Source organism: Psophocarpus tetragonolobus (assembly GCA_037954015.1). Classification (NCBI taxonomy): domain Eukaryota; kingdom Viridiplantae; phylum Streptophyta; class Magnoliopsida; order Fabales; family Fabaceae; genus Psophocarpus; species Psophocarpus tetragonolobus. The sequence goes on along the minus strand of CM075688.1, from coordinate 42,986,899 downwards.
TTTATTTCCTTTTATCCATTTTTTTTGTGACATAATGCTTTTATAAATAAAAAACTAAGTGTGATTATATCTTGACATTTTGAGTTTCCTTAATTGTTAACATCATCCAGTAACTGTAGTCATGCCTACAAATCCAGTGTTAAGCGAGGTAGTGTTCTGTAAAGATGGGCCTTCTATACCATGTTGCAATTGGGTATCTCATTTGCAATTGGGTAGTGTTCTGCCAAGATGGGCCCACAAATCCTTAATTGTTAACATCATCCAGTAACTGTAGTCATGCCTTGGGTATCTCATTTGCAATTGGAAAGAATTCATATTATCTTTAGATCTCCAATTTCCTCCTGTGGTTTGTGGTTTGTCCTCGAGACCATACTATGCGAATTCCAAGGTCCACTATTTTGATCAAATATTGGTCTTTCTCCAACTTGGCCTTCTATACCATGTTGTGTAGACTTCCTAGAGAACGATGTTGGGTAGTGTAAATCATGCACTGATTAAACTTTATCCACCATGGATGGTTCCTTAGAAAAATTTCCTACCAAGGCATCTGTTAATAGTATAGAATCATCTTGCTTCTCAGTTGTTCTCCAATTCCTCAAATCACCAGGAAAGTATCTTGTGTTACTCCATTTGCGTAGCTGCACCATGGAAAATGGTCCCTGAACTTTTCTCGATGGATCTTGGTAATTCCACATGTTTTCAGTTTCATTAGTTTTCACAGCTGGAGGAGCTATTCCAGTAGAAGATGGTGCTGCAGAAGTAGAGAAAGGCTAAATTAATAACATGAAAAGATTATAAACTAGTAGGGAGCACAAATAGAACTCAAGAGTTTTTTATCAAGCACAAATAATAATAAAAATACAGGTTAAAATTAATATGATAACCATATTATAAACTAATAGGTAGCAATGAAACATTATCCTAAAGAATAAAAACTAAAATGATTATTATCCTTTTTTATTAAAGACTAGTGCTAGATAACATGAAAAGATAATGAAAAGTCATCCAATATGTACAAATTTTTTTAAATATCACTAGATAAGATTTAGACGTTGCCTGAGTAGAATAATTTTCATAACATTTTGTTCAAACATCTGTTTAATAAAATATGATGAGTTTAGAGCATGTTGAGATTTCATATAGATAGATTGATCACCTTTATGTATTTATTTAATTTGATCGGTCAGAGTTCACTCGACAATTCATTCCCCAAAACATGTAGAGAATAGTTAATAATTTAAAGAGAATATTAGCAACTCATTTGAACATACTCTATAAATGATTGAAATGTATTAGAAATTAAAAAAACTGTGGATCTCACATGTTATTTAATTACTCTCATGATTTTATAGTTTCCAATAAATTTTAACCAACAGTAGAATGGTTGCAAGCGCTCCTCTAATTTATAATGAGATTAATTTGTATACACTGTTAGTATAAAAGTTTTTACACTGATATTCAATCATAACCCTTCATTCATGGTAAATTTGTTGACTTTACTCATTACTACTTTAAAAGTCACATAAATGAAAAGTCATGATTGAATGTCAGTGTAAAAATATTCTACACTGACAGTGTATACCAATTAAACTCATTTATAATTCATAGATGAACTTTACCAAGATTAAAAACTTCATAAATACAACGGTAGAAAGAAAAAAAAAATCAAGGCTCAAAAGCATGAATTATTAGAAACTAACCTACTAGAAACACCTCAAGAAAACTGCTTATTTAGTAAACATCTTATTGGAAAACATATTAATAAGATAGAGTTGAGTATGGGATACGTGACATTCAATAGCCTTAATAGATATGTTAAGACCAACATACCAATTAAATATACCATATGACATTCCCAAGTAGTTAGAAAATCACAATGTATACTTAAAACACCTTTAAACCATTTTCTTCATTTAGACAAGATTACATTTTAAGAATTATCAATTTGAAATTATAAGGACAGTTGCAACAACAAATTGATAAAAAGGATCAACAAAAATCCACAAATTTCTCTCCCCAAGTCCTGATAAAATGATCAATGTCATAAAACAGATCCAGCAATGACACTGGAAGAAAAATAACATCAAGGAAATAAAAAGCAACAGGCAACAGAATGCTGCCAGATATCATATTGGAACTTTTCTTGAGAGCAAAGGATATTCTTTTCTACCTCCTTTCTCACTAGCTCTATCCTAGAAATGACTCAGCTGCACTATCTCTATTTCTAGCCACTGCAATAGAAAAATAAACATTTAAATTAGATTACCAAGACCAGAAAATATATTTCAAAATTCATAGAAACAAGGTTTACTAGAAGACAATAAACTGTTAGAAAATGAAATGAGGAGTTAATGAACATGCATAAAGAATTTAACTTGACAATTTAAATTGATTGGGACAAGCAGTAAACTTCCAGAGTGAAAGCAATCCTTCATTGACTTCCAAAGTGAATATATAAATTTTATTTGAAACAGTTTATATCATAAATAAGAGAACCTGAATGTTAGTCTACTAATACTAGGCCCCTATCGATTTAACCTTGGGATAATCATTGAGAAATTTTAACTACAAAAAATATCATGATCCTTTCCCTACCATTGATCAATCCAAATTATGGATGTAATACGACAGAACATATAATAATTGTCAAGACTCTTGTTAAATGAGAATTTAATTTTCATCAATCTAATTTTCATTAGCATTGTACTAAAATTATACATAAAAAAAACTTCATCTGTAAATTGAAGGTAACTTTCTTCAATACATCAATAAAATCACAATAAATGAAACTAGCAATTTTAAAAAATGTGTGAGCATACACTTCACAAAGGCTAGCACTAAAGGTATAAAAAAACAACTCACATCTTTTACTCTAACCACCTGAAGCACCAATGCTTTGTCCCGAATATCACACTATAAGAACATATTTGTGTCCTAGTACAATTAAAGAGAGTATAAGATCTCTTACCTGATACGAGTTTATTGAAGATAAAATTACCACAGTTAGTTGATTTATAAGGCTACACTTTATGCTTTTGGCAGAGACAGTTGCATTCATCCTAAAAGAAACCCAAAGATTTATTTAAGGAAAGAGATACACCCATCTAAGTTTAATCTATACAAATTATCAATTCGGAAAAAATCTAAAATACAGAAATAATTTATTCCCACTGTCATATTGTTAAGAGTCAAATATTAAATTAGCCACATCCAAAGATTAGTGCATCTTGATCACTTCATTAGTCATCTAAATATTTTTGTCCCCAAAATAGAGTCCATTATAGTATAAAACATTTTGCCCTCATGAAGAACTAAATTGATGACACAAAAGGATGAATTCAATGTCTTGAAGGGCTAATGTGGTGGGATTTCTTTAGAAACAACAATTATGGTAGACTCATATTTGGAGGACCAGTTGAAGTACTTTAGTTAAAATTGTGGCTGTGAAGTTGCCTGTAGTCTTTTTTTTAACCAATCAAAGCCACAGATATTAAGTATAGTTGATTATCAAATGGAATATCACCCTTCATGCAACTAGGATGTACTAGAGTTTAAAGTTCCACTATGACCATTACCATGCCAAGTTTTAAAGTGAATGAGATATTACTTTTAGAAAGAATGACTGTATAAGTCAAACAATAACAAACTATCATAAACAAAAGGGAGAGGTAAAAATGCTGGCATCGAATAACCTTTGTGAACTCCTGATTTGAGATAATATCAATTGATACAATCTCTGTCTTGTTTAAATTTAAGATTTCTATCAAGATATCTGTTATCCTTTTACCAACTCTATATGGCTCTGCTATTTTGCATGTACTTGATCACGTACATAATTAAAAAGAAAACGAAAAATTTAAGTTTATTTTTGGCTAAAATGCAATTTAGATACTCTATTTTTTGGAATTGACAATTTTAGTTCCTTTATTTTAATTTTTTAAAGTTTACAATTTTAGTCCTTTTATTTTGGACTTTCACAATTTTAATTCACTTGTCTTTTATTAAAATGGTGGATTTTTAAAAATAGAGACTATAATCATGAATTTTTAGAAATAGACTAAAATGACAACAAAATTGCAATTTATCCTTTACTTTATATTAAAAAAATTAAAAAAAATTGAAGGTTGTTGTTTAGATGAATTATTTACCTACAACCTTTACCAGCCTATACAAATCCTACTTCTGACCACTACGAAATTCTTATTCTCACAATAGAACCAACAACTTTATCATGGAACTTCTCTTTATCCTTGAGTAGATCTTCCACCAAATTACATCTTAGATAAATCAAATTAATATTATGGTTATCAATGGCTGCATAATCATCAATATTTGTTTGAAGTCCTCTCACATCACCCTTTTTACAATTTTTACGTCTCTTATCTTTGCCAGTTTTAGTATATAAATTGGGATTGCCATCACCTTCCAAATGAATAATTTTAGTGTCAACAACACTTCCTGTAGATCTTTAACCTGGGAATCCTCTTTTAGAAGGAAATGGAGTTCAAGAAGCTTTAACGTTTCAAAATGTCCCACTTTTGGTTTTCCAAAGAGATTTGAAGCCTTGCATAAAAAATAATCTGACTTTGACGACCAGGATCTCGATGATTATTTCTTTTAATGTACTCGAGCAAAAGAGTATGCACATCAAATTGAGATAAAACAAATTTGTCTCCGTTTCTCATGTGCATAACAAACTCCAAAAGCTCTTTTGACGCCCACTCCTAGGTGTCATCTCTAGAGCCCACCAAGCTTTGTCCCTACACTATGTGAATTTCCATATTTGGAATGGGACTTTTCCCATTTCTTGGCCTTTCTTCTTTTTGAACCACTCAAATCTACATTCTCGTATGAGCTATCTGAATCTGATCCTTTATTATTGGTGGCATAAAAAAGTTCATCTGGTGACTCCTCTTTGAAATGAAGCATATCATATCCCTTACATGGTTTTTAGCTTGAAAAAGTTCATCAAATGTTAGTAATAGTTTTGGTTTTAGATCTATGTAGTAGTCCTTGAAGAGATACTCCTAGCTGTTTTTGTCATCAAAATCTATTTGTCCTTGCATCAAACATGAAATAATTATTAGTAGCCAAAAAGGAGGTGCCCATTTAATATCATAATAAATTCAAATACCTACATTTCATCTTTAAAATAGTTATTTTACATGGGATAGGTTAGCATATATAACTATGTAGTAATTAAAATGAAACTATCTTGAAAAATTTCTTTAAGATCCACGACTTTTAGGAAATATAATGTACTGATGTTTTATAGTAACTTGGAAAGTTAGTTTCTAAATGCTTCCTCTAACAGTCCCACGGGGTGTTTTGGTTCATGTTAAGTACATTTAAGAATGAATAAGAGAACAATTACTTTATCAGAATAAGGGTAGCTTTGGAGACTACCTATGTTCTGAAAACCAAATCAAACTAGTGAACCAGTAAGGAACCCATTCAATTAAATCTGAGAACTGGCCTGAAGAAAAATCAGTCAAAAAATAGGAAAACCAGTGAAGATGCTTATGACAACATTGTTTTAATTTTTTATTAAAAAAATTAATGTAAAATATTTTTCATTTTCTTTTCTATTATAAATGTAAAATTGTTATTATTAATAAATATTGATTCAAGTATATGGCTGAAACTTCAACTCATGTATTATATTGTTTGTTTTGAACTCTTGTACGTACTTTAAATTTTAACAACTTATATAATTATGCTATATTTTTAGTTTAGTATTATAACTTATGATATTATGTCTTTTAATATAATTTATGTATTATCTATTTTATTAATAATGGTTAAAACCTTATTCAACTACAGTAAAATCATTGAATGTTAAATGAGTGCCTTGACTAATCTAGTTTTAAAAACATTGCTCACTACTGGCTACATTTCTTCGCTCTTTGGTTTTTTAATTCTTTTTTGTTTTATCATTCTTTAAATGTTGTTTTCAAATTTTTCTCTGATTTCTTGCTCTTTCTCTGCTGCTTTCTCTTTCTTTGTTTCAGATTTTTGTCAATTGCATTGTTGCTAAATTTATGAATTCTAATAGTATCTATAATTCTATATCTGGGTTTTTAGTTTTTATTTATTGTTATATCTATTTTTTTAGTGTATGTGAATGTGATAGTGTGAGCACTTTCTAATATTGATGTAATATATGTAAATAAGAGTCCTATGGAATCCATCACCTTGAATTGGGTTTCTGACAAATCCATCCATGTTACCTATTCTATAGCATCTCATGTTAATCTTAATACCTCCAAAATAAGTAATCCAAGTTTACGTGTGCATATTTAGTCTAAAACAAAAACACTAAATCACTTAGAAGATAAAAAATTATGCATCTTAAAATTAGAAAAAAAAAATGCATAACAAAATTTTAGGAGACTATAATTGTAATTTTGAAATTTGTAAGAGAACAAAAATATATCTTTCCTAAATAATAATACATCATATGCATACAACCATATAAGAATTTAATAGCACTTACAGTAAAATTTTACATTTTATTAAATATTGATTAATATCGACATACTTCTTTTTCTTTTGTGTTGATACTAACATATTGGTTAGTATAATACTAATTACTTCAAAAGTCATATTAAAAGTAATTAAAATTAACAATATAAAAAATTACATCTATAGTGTATCAAATATCAAAATTAAACTCCAAAAGAAAAGGCGTAAGCATACATTCAAAATTGATCACATAGACAAAAGGAGCCATTCTATCCCTCTTCCCCCAGCTTCTAAAAAAATATTTGTTGATATGCAGACAGACCGACATGACATTCCAAGAGAGAAAATACTATCTGCATGTTTGGTTTCACCTTTGATCAGCGTTAAGGTAGAAGTCACAAATAGTAGCTTCCTTCTTCAACATGCAAGCAAACACTCGCTAAAGCGAAATTGGTAGAAATGTGACAGCTTCATTGCAAAAAATAATATGGGATTATCTTTTACCCAACAACGCATCAACGAGCGCAACTTCTTCCTTCCATGTGTAAAACAACCCAAACCATGCAAATGAATAGATTCAAATTGAACCAAAAGGAACACCACTTTGTAAGAATAAAACCACATACTGCCAATGCATTAAATTCAGTCTCTTCATCTATTGCAGTTCCGCTTCATAGAAGTTGAGATTAGTATCTTTGTGATCTTGAAAACAAAACTTGAACCCCCATTTTCCTTGTATGCACTAAGCATTAACATTGATATTAAACTTTAGGACACACCAGCACTACTCTACCCTATCCTAGCCTACCCTACTCTACCCTATCCTAACCTACCCTACGCTATCCTGGTATACCCTACTCTAACCTATCCTAACCTAGCCTATCCTATCCTAACCTAGCCTACCCTATCCTAACCTAGCCTACCCTATCCTAACCTAGCCTACCCTATCCTATCCTATCCTAACCTAAACTACCCTATCCTATCCTAACCTAGCTTACCCTACCCTATCCTAGCATACCCTAGCCTACTCTAGCCTAGCCTAGCCTAGCCCACCCTACCCTACCCTAACACTACCTTACCTAACCCTATCCTAACCTACCCCACCCTAGTCTATCCTAGCCTACCCTACCGTAGCTTACCCTAGTCTATCCTAGCCTACCCTACCCTAGCTACCCTACTCTATCCTAGCCTAGCCTATCCTAACCTAGCCTAGCCTATCCTAACCTAGCCTAGCCTAACCTATCCTAGAATAGCCTACCATATCCTAACTTAGCGTACCTTACCCTATCCTAACTTAGCGTACCTTACCCTAACCTAGCCTAGCCTACCCTAGCCTACCCTACCTACCCTAACCTACCCTACCTACCCTACCCTAGCCTACCATAACCTAAGCTAGTCTAACCTACCCTACCTTAGCCTAGTGTTGCCTACCCTGGCCTACTCTAGCCTAGCCTAGCCTAACCTAGCCTAGCCTAATGCTACCCTAACCTAACACTACCTTACCTAACCCTATCCTAGCCTACCCTACCGTAGTCTATCCTAGCCTACCCTACCTTAGTCTATCCTAGCCTAGCCTAGCCTACCCTACTCTACCCTACCCTAGCCGACCCTACCCTAGCCTAGCCTAGCCTAGCCTACCTTAGCCTACCCTAGCTGACCCTACCCTACCCTACCGTATCCTACCCTAGCCTACCCTACCCTAGCCTACCCTACCCTAGTCTATTTGAGCTTACCATACCATACTCTACCCTAGCCTATCCTACCCTATCCTAACCTAGCTTACCCTATCCTAACCTAACCTAATCTACCCTAACCTACCCTACCCTAGCCTACCCTAGCCTATCCTATCCTACCTTACTCTAGCCTACCCTACCCTACCCTACTCCTACCCTACCCTAGCCTAGCCTACCCTAACCTAGCCTAGTGTTGCCTACTCTAGCCTAGTGTTGTCTACACTAGCCTAGCCTAGCGTACCCCACCCTACCCTACCTACCTTAGCCTAACCTAGCCTAACCTACCCTAGCCTAGCCTAACCCTACCCTAGCCTAGCCTAGCCTAACGCTACCCTAACGTAACACTACCTTACCTAACCCTATCCTAGCCTACCCTACCGTAGTCTACCCTAGCCTACAGTACCCTAGTCTATCCTAGCTTAGCCTACCGTACTCTACCCTACCCTATCCGACCCTACCCTAGCCTAGCCTAGCCTAGCCTACCTTAGCCGACCCTACCCTACCCTACCCTATCCTACCCTAGCCTACCCTATCCTAGCCTACCCTACCCTATCATAACCTAGTCTACCCTATCCTAACCTAGTCTACCTTACCCTGCCCTAGCCTACTGTTGCCTACCCTACCCTTGCCTAACCTACCCTACCCTACCCTAGCCTAGCCTAGCCTACCCAACCCTATTCTAGCCTATCCTACCCTACCTTACCCTACCCCTACCGTAGGGTACCCTACCTAACCCTATCCTAGCCTACCCTACCGTAGGCTGCTTAATCTAGCCTAGCTTACCCTAGTCTAGCCTAGCCTACCCTATCCTAGCCTACCCTATTCTGACTTAGCCTAGCATTGCCTACCTTACCCTACCCTTGCCTACCCTACCTTAGGCTAGGCTACCCTAGCCTAGCCTAGCCTATCCTAACGTAACCTAACCTAACCTATCCTAGCCTACCCTACCCTACCCTACCCTAGCCTACCCTTGCCTAACCTAGTCTAGTCTACCCTACTCTATCCTAGCCTACTCTACTCTACCCTAACCTACCCTACCCTATGCTAGCCTAGCCTAGCGTATCCTACCTTACCCTACCCTAGCGTACCATACCCTACCCTATCCTAGCCTAGAATAGCATAGCCCACCCTATCCTAACCTAGTTTATCCTAACCTAGCCTATCCTAACCTAGCCTATCCTAACCTAGCCTATCCTATCCTAACCTAGCCTAGTCTACCTTACCCTACCCTACCCTACCCTAGCCTAGCCTACTGTTGCCTAGCCTACCCTACCCTACCTTACCCTAACACTACCTTACCTAACCCTATCCTAGCCTACCTTACCCTAGTTTATCCTAGCCTACCTTACTCTATCCTATCCTGAACTACCTTACTCTATCCTAGCCTAGTCTACCCTATCCTAACCTAGCATATCATATCCTAAGCTATCCTATAGTAACCTAGCCTACCCTATCCCATAGTAACCTAGCCTACCCTACCATATCCGACCCTAGCCTACTGTTGCCTACTCTAGCCTAGCCTAACCTACCCTACCCTACCCTAACCCTAGTCTACCCTAACCCTACCTTAACCTAACATTACCTTACCTAACCCTATCCTAGCCTACCCTACCCTACTCTATCCTAACCTACCTTACTCTACCTTAACCTACCCTACCACATCTTAACCTAGCCTAGCCTAGCCCCTATCCTATCGTAACCTAGCCTACCCTTTCCTAACCTACCCTACCCAAGCCTAGCCTAGCCTAGCCTAGCCTATCCAAGCCTAGTCTACCTTACCCTAGCCTAGCCTAGTGTTGCCTACTCAAGCTTAATGTTGCCTCCCCTAACTACCCTAACCTACCCTACCCTAGCCTACCCTACCCTACCCTGACCTAGCCTATCCTAACCTAGCTTAGTCTAGCCTATCCTAACCTAGGCTAGTCTACCCTACCCTACCCTACCCTACCCTACCCTAGCCTAGTGTTGCTTACCATAGCCTACTCTAACCTAGCCTAGCCTAGCCTAGCCTACCCTACCTTAGCCTACCACTAGCCTAACCTAGCCTACCCTACCCTTAGCCTAGCCTAACCTAACGCTACCGTAACCTAACACTACGTTACCTAACCCTATCCCAGCCTACCCTACCCTAGTCTATCCGAGCCTACCATACCCTACTCTACCCTAGCCTACCATACCCTATCCTAACCTAACATACCCTATCCTAACCTAACCTAGTCTACCCTATCCTACCCTAGCCTACTGTTGCCTTCCCCAACCTTGCCTAACCTACCTACCCTAGCATATCCTATCCTACCCTACTCTAGCCTAGCCTAGCCTAGCCTAGCCTAACCTAGCCTAGCCTAGCCTAGCCTAGCCTAGACTAGCCTAGCCTAGCCTAGCCTAGCCTACCCTAGCCTACCCTAGCCTAGCCTACCCTACCCTACCCTAGCCTAGCCTAGTCTACCCTATCCTACCCTAGCCTACTGTTGCCTTCCGCAACCTTGCCTAACCTACCTACCCTAGCATATCCTATCCTACCTTACTCTAGCCTAGCCTAGCCTAGCCTAACCTAGCCTAGCCTAACCTAGCCTAACCTAGCCTAACCTAGCCTAGCCTAGCCTAGCCTAGCGTAGCCTAACCTAGCCTAGCGTAGCCTAACCTAGCCTAGCCTACCCTAGCCTAGCCTACCCTACCCTACCCTAGCCTAGCCTAGCCTAGCCTAACCTACCCTAGCCTAACCTACCCTAGCCTAGCCTAACCGTACCTTAGCCTAGCCTAACCCTACCCTAGCCTAATCCTACCTTAGACTAACCCTAGCCTAGCCTAACCTAACATTACCCTAACATAACACTACCTTACCTAACCCTATCCTAGCCTACCCTACCCTAGCCTACCCTAGCCTACCATATCCTACCCTAGCCTACCATATCCTACCCTACTCTACCCTAGCCTACCCTATCCTACCCTACCCTACCCTAGCCGACCCTACCCTACCCTAGCCTACCATACCCTAGCCTACCTACCCTATCCTTGCCTACCCTACCCTATCCTAACCTAGCCTATCCTAACCTAGTCTACCCTATCCTAACCTAGTCTACCCTACCCTACCCTAGCCTACTGTTGCCTACCCTACCCTTGCTTAACCTACCCTACCCTACCATACCCTATCCTAGCCTACCCTACTATTGTCTACCCTACCCTACCTTACCCTACCCCTACCGTAGGGTACCCTACCTAACCCTATCCTAGCCTAGCCTAGTCTAGCCTAGGCTACCCTAGTCTAGCCTAGGCTACCCTATCCTAGCCTACCCTATCCTAACCTAGCCTAGCGTTGCCTACCATACCCTAGCCTAGCATTGCCTACCTTACCCTAGCCTAGCCTACCCTACCCTTACCTACCCTAGCCTGCCCTAGCCTAGCCTACTGTTGCCTACCCTTGCCTTTCCTGCCCTACGCTACCCTACCCTTGCCTACCCTACCCTACCTTACCCTTGCCTACCTTACCCTACCCTACCCTTGCCTACCCTACCCTTGCCTACCCTACCCTAGCCTACCCTTGCCTACCCTACCTTAGGCTAGGCTAGGCTAGCCTAGCCTAGCTTAACCTAACCTAGCCTAGCCTACCCTAACCTACCTTACCCTACCCTACCCTAGCCCAACCCTACCTAACACTAGCCTACCTTTGCCCAACCCTACCTAAGCCTAACCTACCCTAGCATGCCCTAGCCTAGCATGCCCACCATAGGCTACCCTAAACCCTACACTACCCTACCCATTGTGCTTGAAGAAGAAGAAATTCTTCTCTAACATACCTTATAAGAGACTCACGCCTCCTTTGTGTGAAGTCTACTAGGTCTCACTTAAATGTGCTTATGTGCATAACAAGTATTTCACCCCTTTAAATTATTTTAAATTAAAAAATTTTATTTCCTACTTATAGAAAATTTAAAACACAATCATCTTTAGCTACATCTATCTCTTCTTAAACAATCTAAGAAAACATTAATTACTTCAATAATTATTTAATTTCTTCTACTTTAACAGTTAATTTTTATAGTTACCATATCAAATATTATTTTTTCTTAAATTTAATAATAGTAATAAAAAATTATTTTCCTAAATTAAAATTATTCTTGTAATTATTTGTAAACTAAACACATCATACAAGCATGCAATAAAGAAATTATTTATCAATAATTACCACTCATAAAAATTGGGATGTTATATAGAAAACATGCCATAATTCTTATGGATGAAAAGGCATGTAAGAAATATATGCTTTACCAAAAAACATATTGACCCAACTTACACATGAAAATTGAGAAGGAGAGAGAAATAAATCAAGTCATCTTAAAAAACCTGAAGCTGTCATGTTTGCATAGTATTACGTGTTTAGTTTTGATACAACTAGATAGACAATTGTGAAAGTAATGAGTCGATAAAATTTAAAATACTGATGGTAAAAGAATTTATTATCTTGAGGAGCAGCCACCAATTAATGTCATAAGAATATACTAGAATAAACAGGTCTACGATAAATAATCTTTAGCAGCTCCAATTATTTTTATGTTTGTATGCTAGTAAAGTCTTTTTCATTTGAAAGGGAGATTTGATCACAAAGAAGCAAAAAAATTATGACTAAGTTTATGAAGGGCATAGAACAAAGAGAAAGTAATGATTCGATAAAATTTAACATACTGATGGTAAAAGAATTTATTATCTTGAGGAGCAGCCACCGGTTAATGTCATAAGAATATACTAGAATAAACAGGTCTACGATAAATAATCTTCAGCAACTCTAATTATTTTTATGTTTGTATGCTAGTAAAGTCTTTTTCATTTGAAAGGGAGATTTGATCACAAAGAAGCAAAAAAATTATGACTAAGTTTATGAAGGGCATAGAACAAAGAGAAAGCTATATATCTTCACTAGAAAGATGGCTTTAAAAGCAAAGAGAAAAGAACAAAATGCATGACCAAGCTTAAAAAGAATGTATCCAAACTATTCATGCTAGAGAACACAGCCCTCTGAGGAATTCTAAAGCCAAAGAAAAAGACTCAAGATCTCAGCAAGCCATACTATGTGTAACCTAAGCATGATAATGAGGTATTTAGTATCACACCTATTTATTTTATGTGCTCTTTGATGGCCCTCATAAGTCATAACTACTGTTTCCTATTGTGCTGGAGCATATTGCACCCCTCCCACGAGCAAATACAAAATGTGCATATCACACCTTACATTTTTTAAAACTCTAGAACCCCATTAGTTGGGCATAAGTCCCTTAGGTTTGTGGGCCTAAGTTAAGGACACCACAACACCATGGCGTGGAAGTCAACATCCCCTCGTCTTGTCTGTTATGTTTTTTGCCATAAACGGGTGATAGAGTCTAATATGTGTTATGTGATAACACCGCCAAATACTCTAGAATCTTTGCAACATTAACATCCATATTGAAAACTAGAATATTTTCCATGTTAATCTAAACATAAAACATTGACATTAGAGTAAAAATAACAAGCAAAGAATTTCTTGCCTGTATGAAAGTCAAATATATCCTCTTCTGAATAACAAAAACCACCACGAGCTATATAACAATATCTAATATGGACAGACATAAATATTTAGTGATCAAACAAAATTCTATGACATTTTGAATCATGGTAGAAGACGGACATACCCACTATGAACTAGATACAGGCGTATCTTGGCAAGTGCATAAGCAGCAGCGGGCAAAATAGATTCAAGCTCCTCATCACTAACCTAAAGCAAAAATAAAACATGAATTGAATGAAGCATTCAAATTCTACCAAGTGGGGTCAGTTATAAGAAACTAAGAACAGATCAAATCAAAGGCAGCTATTGTGTTTTATCAAAAAAGTTTAAACAGAATCAAATTAGTTGCCTATTTCATAAATATATCAACTGCCAAACACGGTTAAGTGTTCAATCTTCTAAAACGAGTTCATTATTTAGTTGTAATATAAAATAAGACCATTTCAATATAAAGATTAAATGTTGATTCCATTTTTGAAATTTTTATTCATTAGATCAAGACAATTTACTCCTAAATCAAGAATACAGAAACAAAATTGGAATAAGGAGTGGCAATTTACATCCAACCATCCATCACTCGTATTCTTCAACATCTGGATAGGCCTGTAAGAAGACTCCGCAATGTATAGTCAGCAAATGATGATGAAAAGAAACGTTAACGAAATTCAAGCATAACAGGATTTGGTGTTTGAAAACATCTTACTTACATATCAACTGGGCAGAGTAACATGCAATCATCTCCTTGAGAACTCGTGAACTGTCTCCTCACAACACATTCCAAGGAAAGGTTATTTGCCGGATCAACCTGTTAACCATGTGAAGAAACTTTGGAGTAAAATCTGACGGTCCAAGAAACCGTCTAAAACCATAGGTTCTGTACAAATTATATTTGCATTCAATCTTGAAAGAAAATAAAAGAAAAAGATAATTTACATTCAATCTTCAAAGAAAAAGAAAAGAAAAAGAACTCACTAGAGTGGCGAGACGGTCTCTGGAAGCAGTGAGAACTTTGCCGCGTTGGTCGACGACAAACCCCGCCGGTGGTTTGGGCAGAGGCGTTGGAAGTGGAGGCGGAGGAAAAGGATTCGAATCAGAAGTGATACCTTTGTTCTTACGAGTGTTGTTGTTGTTAAAGGAACGGTTCTTGGGTGTGGGTGACTCGGAAGCAGTTCTGCAGTTAATAGAATTGAGAGTAGTGATTGGAAGGGAATGGAGAAGAGAGGGATTTTGGAATGTAAATGAGGAGCCAAAAGCGTTCAGTGTTTGTGCCACCATTTTCGTTGCACAACATTCCCACTCGTTTTAACACGCTCTTTCCCACATATTTATCTGCAAGAGGCTTCTTGCTCAACCAAAATAAGTTTTTCTTTAATTTTACTTTACAAATGCATTATATATATAATAAATAAAATAATAAAATAGACATTAATACTTTAGTAAAAAAATATTTTAATCCGAACAATAATTTTTAGTAAAAGAATGGTTATCGATTTTATTATTGTGATTTTAATTGAAATATATTAATATTGTAAATTATTATTGGAGTTATTATCTAAATGATTTTAATTAAGACTGAAATTATTTTATTGGAGTTAGGATAGAATAAATAAATTATTATACTCTAAATTTTTATTTGTAATTATTATCTATTGTATTATTATTATTGTTATTATTATTATTATTATTATTATTATTATTATCTATTGTATTATTATTATTATCTATTGTATTATTATTATTATTATTATTATTATTATTATTATTATTATTATTATTGTTATTGTTATTGTTATTGTTATTATTATTATTATCATCATCATCATCATTATCATCATCATTATTATTATGATTATTATCTATTGTATTATTATTATTATTATTATTATTATTATTATTATTATTTTTATTATTATTATTATTATTATTATTATTATTACTATTACTATTAGTATTATTATTATTCGTATTATTGTTACTATTACTATTACTATTATTATATTACTATTACTAGTATTGCTATTATTATTATTATTCGCATTTCTATTTTAATATGTTATAACAATTGTAGGGTTTTAATTTAAAATTTTTTGTAAATTTTTATATTTTAAAATATAAATTGTTATGTGACATGTTTTGAAATATATTTTGCTAATTTTATATTTTTTGTTTATGATAACATAATAAAAATATGTCAGATCATCAATGGATATGTCAAATATGCAATAAATATGAAAGAATGGAAAGATGAGAGTTTAAATAGAACTCAAAATATTATCGCACATGTGTATTTGCATGTTTATTAAAAATATTTATCATGAAATGTATGCATATATTAATAGGGAGAAGTTAATAATAGGTATTTTGAAAAGTGGATATTAAAAGGGGGTATTACCTTCATTAATAATATACATATAGAAGTATAGATATAGTATATAATATAATATCATAGATTATACATCATAAATATAATTGGACAATTATGTATGTTGAATATCAATATTTTAAAGTAATTTTTTGGTTGGAACGTCAGATACCTTTTCTTTTCATAGACTCTTCAGCGACACTGGTAACTGGTGCTTTGGTTGGGACATAAGGAATGTCCAACTTTTCTTCAACTTCTTCATGAGCTAGGGAAGGAAATTCAGGAAGATCTTGGACTGTAAGCTGAACCAATAATATGAACTGTCAATTTTCACAAAATAACAACTCGTGGGCATTATGCGTTTATTGCATATCCAAGCCTATTTGATTAAGAATTGTTTTTCCCAACTTAATAGAGTATTTCTATTATTATTCTATTTTTTACATTACTACTTTAATCCCTCAAGAGGAATTACCGTAGTATTTTTTAACTTAGGAAAAAGATTGACGTAATAAACATAAAATACTTGGATCATTATAACAAAAGTAAAAAAATTAAAAAAGTTTTTTGAATAATTCATAAAAATGTTAAATATAATAGGGACATATCCCATAATAGAATCCATGCTACTTATCCAAACATTAGAACTCTATTCTATTCTTTTTTTAAAAATATATAAAATAAAATTTTTATTGCATTTCTTATCAATTTATCACATTCTATTATATTTCAATCTTTTTTATTTTATTTTTCCATGACCTATACAAACATAGTCCAAAGAATGATCGTTACCGTTATGATCTTTTACAAAGAAGATAATTATTTCAAATTTCTTAGCATTTCTTAGTCCCAATAATCGTTATCGTTATGATCTTTTACAAAGAAATTTTAAATGATCTATTAAATTATCTTTTACAAAGAAGATAATTATGTCAACTCTTTTAGCATTTATTTGGCCCAATGATCGTTACCGTTATGATCTTTTATAACGAAATATTAAATAATCTATTAAATTATCTTTAATAAAGAAGATAATTATTTAAAATTTCTTAGCAATTATTAGGCCCAATGATTGTTACCGTTATGAACTTTTACAAATAAATTTTAAACAATCTATTAAATTATCTTTTACAAAGAAGATAATGATGTCAACCTATTTAGCATTTATTAGGCCCAATGATCGTTACCGTTATAATCTTTCATAAAGAAATTTTAAATGATCTATTAAATTATCTTTTAGATGGAACATAATTATGTCAACTTCTTTAGCATTTATTAGGCCAAATGATTGTTACCGTTATGATCTTTTATAAAGAAATTTTAACTGATCCATTAAATTATTACTTACAACGAAGATAATTATTTCAAATTGCTTAGCATTTATTAGGCCCAATGAGTGTTACCGTTATGATTTTTTACAAAGAAATTTTAAATAATCTATTAAATTATCTTTCACAAAGAAGATAATTATGTCAACTTATTTAAAATTTACTAGGCCAATGATTGTTACCATTATGATCTTTTACAAATAAGATAATTTTGTCAACTTATTTAGCATTTTTAGGCCCAATGATTGTTACCGTTTATGGTCTTCTACAAAGAAATTTTAAATAATCTATTAAATTATCTTTTACAAAGAAGATAATTATTTCAAATTTCTTAGCATTTCTTAGTCTCAATAATCGTTACCATTATGATCTTTTATAAAGAAATTTAAATGATTTATTAAATTATCCTTTTACAAAGAACATAATTATGTCAACTTCTTTAGCATTTATTACGCCCAATGATTTTTACCGTTATGATCTTATATAAAAAATTTTTAAATGATCAATTAAATTATCTTTTACAAAGAACATAATTATGTCAACTTTTTTAGCATTTATTAGGCCCAATGATTGCTACCATCATGATCTTCGATAAAGAAATTTTAAATAATGTATTAAATAATCTTTTACAAAGATAATAATTATTTCAAATTTCTTAGCATTTATTAGGCCGAATGATCGTTACTGTTATCATCATTTATCAAGAAATTTTGAATCATCTATTAAATTATCTCTTACAAAGAAGATAACTATGTCAACTTCTTTAGCATTTATTAGGCCCAATAATCGTGACCGTTTTTAGCTTTTAAAAAGAAATTTTAATTAATTTTTTACAAAGAAGATAATTATGTCAAGTTGTTTAACATTTATTAGGCCCAATGATTGTTACCGTTATGATGTTTTATAAAGAAATTTTAAATAATCTATTAAATTATCTTTTACAAAGAAGATAGTTATGTCAACTTTTTTGGCATTTATTAGGCCCAATGATCGTTACCGTTATGATCTTTTATAAAAAAATTTTAAATAATCTATTAAATTATCTTTTACAAAGAAGATAATTATGTCAACTTTTTTGGCATTTATTAGGCCCAATGATCGTTACCGTTATGATCTTTTATAAAGAAATTTTAAATGATCTATTAAATTATCTTTTACAAAGAAAATAATTATTTCATATTTCTTAGCATTTATTAGACCCAATTATTGTTAATGTTATGATCTTCTATAAAGAAATTTTAAATGATCTATGAAATTATCTATTACAAAGAAGATAATTATGTCAAAATTTTTAGCATTTATTAGGCAAAATAATTGTTACCGTTATGAACTTTTATGAAGAAATTTTATATAATCTATTAAATTATCTTTTACAAAGAAGATAATGATGTCAACTTATTTAGCATTTTTAGGCCCTATGATTGTTACCGTTATGGTCTTTTACAAAGAAACTTTCAATAATCTATTAAATAATCTTTTACAAAGAAGATAATTATGTCAACTTGTTTAGCATTTATTAGGCCCAATGATCGTTACCGTTATGATATTTTATAAAGAAATTTTAAATGATCTATTAAATTATCTTTTACAAAGAAGATAATTATGTCAACTTTTTTGGCATTTATTAGGCCCAATGATCGTTACTGTTATGATCTTTTATAAAGAAATTTTAAATGATCTATTAAATTATTTTTTACAAAGAAGATAATTATATCAACTTTTTTGGCATTTATTAGGCCGATTGATCGTTACCGTTATGATCTTTTATAAAGAAATTTTAAATGATCTATTAAATTATCTTTTACGAAGACGATAATTATGTCAACTTTTTTAGCATTTATTAGGCCCAATGATCATTATGGTTATGATATTTTATAAAGAAATTTTAACTGATCTATTAAATTATCTTCTACAAAGAAAGTAATTATTTCAAATTTCTTATCATTTATTAGGGCCAATGATCGTTACCGTTATGATCTTTTATAAAGAAATTTTAAGTGATCTATTAAATTATCTATTACATAGAAGATAATTATGTCAAATGTTTAAGCATTTATTAGGCCCAATAATTGTTACCATTATGAACTTTTAAAAATAAGTTTTAAATATACTATTAAACTATCTTTTATAAAGAAGATAATTATGTCAACTTGTTTAGCATGTATTAGGCCCAATGATCGTTACTGTTATGATCTTTTATAAAGAAATTTTAAAAGATCTATTAAATTATCTTTTACAAGAAACATAACTATGTCAACTTTGTTAAGCTTTCCTAGGCTCAATGATCGTTACCGTTATGATCTTTTATAAAAAAATTTAAATGATTTATTAAATTGTATTTTACAAAGTAGATAACTATGTCAACTTTTTTAGCATTTGAAAGGCCCAATGATCGTTACCGTTATGATCTTTTATAAAAAAATTTTAAATGATCTATTAAATTATCTTTTACAAAGAAGATAATTATGTCAACTTTTTTGGCATTTATTAGGCCAATGATCGTTACCGTTATGATCTTTTATAAAGAAATTTTAAATGATCTATTAAATTATCTTTTACAAAGAAAATAATTATTTCATATTTCTTAGCATTTATTAGACCCAATTATTGTTAATGTTATGATCTTCTATAAAGAAATTTTAAATGATCTATGAAATTATCTATTACAAAGAAGATAATTATGTCAAAATTTTTAGCATTTATTAGGCAAAATAATTGTTACCGTTATGAACTTTTACGAAGAAATTTTATATAATCTATTAAATTATCTTTTACAAAGAAGATAATGATGTCAACTTATTTAGCATTTTTAGGCCCAATGATTGTTACCGTTATGGTCTTTTACAAAGAAATTTTCAATAATCTATTAAATAATCTTTTACAAAGAAGATAATTATGTCAACTTGTTTAGCATTTATTAGGCCCAATGATCGTTACCGTTATGATCTTTTATAAAGAAATTTTAAATGATCTATTAAATTATCTTTTACAAAGAAGATAATTATGTCAACTTTTTTGGCATTTATTAGGCCCAATGATCGTTACCGTTATGATCTTTTATAAAGAAATTTTAAATGATCTATTAAATTATCTTTTACGAAGACGATAATTATGTCAACTTTTTTAGCATTTATTAGGCCCAATGATCATTATGGTTATGATATTTTATAAAGAAATTTTAACTGATCTATTAAATTATCTTTTACAAAGAAAGTAATTATTTCAAATTTCTTATCATTTATTAGGGCCAATGATCGTTACCGTTATGATCTTTTATAAAGAAATTTTAAATGATCTATTAAATTATCCATTACAAAGAAGATAATTATGTCAACTTTTGTAGCATGTATTAGGCCAATAATTGTTACTGTTATGCTCTTTTACGTAGAAATTTTAAATAATCTATTAAATTATATTTTATAAAGAAGATAATCATGTTAACCATTTTAGCATTTATTAGACTCAATGATCGTTACCGTTATGATCTTTTATAAAGAAATTTTAAGTGATCTATTAAATTATCTATTACATAGAAGATAATTATGTCAAATGTTTAAGCATTTATTAGGCCCAATAATTGTTACCATTATGAACTTTTAAAAATAAGTTTTAAATATACTATTAAACTATCTTTTATAAAGAAGATAATTATGTCAACTTGTTTAGCATGTATTAGGCCCAATGATCGTTACCGTTATGGTCTTTTATAAAGAAATTTTAAATGATCTATTAAATTATCTTTTACAAGAAACATAACTATGCCAACTTTGTTAAGCTTTCCTAGGCTCAATGATCGTTACCGTTATGATCTTTTATAAAAAAATTTAAATGATTTATTAAATTGTATTTTACAATGTAGATAACTATGTCAACTTTTTTAGCACTTGAAAGGCCCAATGATCGTTACCGTTATGATCTTTTATAAAAAAATTTTAAATGATCTATTAAATTATCTTTTACAAAGAAGATAATTATGTCAACTTTTTTGGCATTTATTAGGCCCAATGATCGTTACCGTTATGATCTTTTATAAAGAAATTTTAAATGATCTATTAAATTATCTTTAACGAAGACGATAATTATGTCAACTTTTTTAGCATTTATTAGGCCCAATGATCATTATGGTTATGATATTTTATAAAGAAATTTTAACTGATCTATTAAATTATCTTCTACAAAGAAAGTAATTATTTCAAATTTCTTATCATTTATTAGGGCCAATGATCGTTACCGTTATGATCTTTTATAAAGAAATTTTAAGTGATCTATTAAATTATCTATTACATAGAAGATAATTATGTCAAATGTTTAAGCATTTATTAGGCCCAATAATTGTTACCATTATGAACTTTTAAAAATAAGTTTTAAATATACTATTAAACTATCTTTTATAAAGAAGATAATTATGTCAACTTGTTTAGCATTTATTAGGCCCAATGATCGTTACCGTTATGATCTTTTATAAAGAAATTTTAAAAGATCTATTAAATTATCTTTTACAAGAAACATAACTATGTCAACTTTGTTAAGCTTTCCGAGGCTCAATGATCGTTACCGTTATGATCTTTTATAAAAAAATTTAAATGATTTATTAAATTGTATTTTACAAAGTAGATAACTATGTCAACTTTTTTAGCATTTGAAAGGCCCAATGATCGTTACCGTTATGATCTTTTATAAAAAAATTTTAAATGATCTATTAAATTATCTTTTACAAAGAAGATAATTATGTCAACTTTTTTGGCATTTATTAGGCCAATGATCGTTACCGTTATGATCTTTTATAAAGAAATTTTAAATGATCTATTAAATTATCTTTTACAAAGAAAATAATTATTTCATATTTCTTAGCATTTATTAGACCCAATTATTGTTAATGTTATGATCTTCTATAAAGAAATTTTAAATGATCTATGAAATTATCTATTACAAAGAAGATAATTATGTCAAAATTTTTAGCATTTATTAGGCAAAATAATTGTTACCGTTATGAACTTTTACGAAGAAATTTTATATAATCTATTAAATTATCTTTTACAAAGAAGATAATGATGTCAACTTATTTAGCATTTTTAGGCCCAATGATTGTTACCGTTATGGTCTTTTACAAAGAAATTTTCAATAATCTATTAAATAATCTTTTACAAAGAAGATAATTATGTCAACTTGTTTAGCATTTATTAGGCCCAATGATCGTTACTGTTATGATCTTTTATAAAGAAATTTTAAATGATCTATTAAATTATCTTTTACAAAGAAGATAATTATGTCAACTTTTTTGGCATTTATTAGGCCCAATGATCGTTACCGTTATGATCTTTTATAAAGAAATTTTAAATGATCTATTAAATTATCTTTTACGAAGACGATAATTATGTCAACTTTTTTAGCATTTATTAGGCCCAATGATCATTATGGTTATGATATTTTATAAAGAAATTTTAACTGATCTATTAAATTATCTTTTACAAAGAAAGTAATTATTTCAAATTTCTTATCATTTATTAGGGCCAATGATCGTTACCGTTATGATCTTTTATAAAGAAATTTTAAATGATCTATTAAATTATCCATTACAAAGAAGATAATTATGTCAACTTTTGTAGCATGTATTAGGCCAATAATTGTTACTGTTATGCTCTTTTACGTAGAAATTTTAAATAATCTATTAAATTATATTTTATAAAGAAGATAATCATGTTAACCATTTTAGCATTTATTAGACCCAATGATCGTTACCGTTATGATCTTTTATAAAGAAATTTTAAGTGATCTATTAAATTATCTATTACATAGAAGATAATTATGTCAAATGTTTAAGCATTTATTAGGCCCAATAATTGTTACCATTATGAACTTTTAAAAATAAGTTTTAAATATACTATTAAACTATCTTTTATAAAGAAGATAATTATGTCAACTTGTTTAGCATGTATTAGGCCCAATGATCGTTACCGTTATGATCTTTTATAAAGAAATTTTAAAAGATCTATTAAATTATCTTTTACAAGAAACATAACTATGTCAACTTTGTTAAGCTTTCCTAGGCTCAATGATCGTTACCGTTATGATCTTTTATAAAAAAATTTAAATGATTTATTAAATTGTATTTTACAATGTAGATAACTATGTCAACTTTTTTAGCACTTGAAAGGCCCAATGATCGTTACCGTTATGATCTTTTATAAAAAAATTTTAAATGATCTATTAAATTATCTTTTACAAAGAAGATAATTATGTCAACTTTTTTGGCATTTATTAGGCCCAATGATCGTTACCGTTATGATCTTTTATAAAGAAATTTTAAATGATCTATTAAATTATCTTTTACAAAGAAAATAATTATTTCATATTTCTTAGCATTTATTAGACCCAATTATTGTTAATGTTATGATCTTCTATAAAGAAATTTTAAATGATCTATGAAATTATCTATTACAAAGAAGATAATTATGGCAAAATTTTTAGCATTTATTAGGCAAAATAATTGTTACCGTTATGAACTTTTACGAAGAAATTTTATATAATCTATTAAATTATCTTTTACAAAGAAGATAATGATGTCAACTTATTTAGCATTTTTAGGCCCAATGATTGTTACCGTTATGGTCTTTTACAAAGAAATTTTCAATAATCTATTAAATAATCTTTTACAAAGAAGATACTTATGTCAACTTGTTTAGCATTTATTAGGCCCAATGATCGTTACCGTTATGATCTTTTATAAAGAAATTTTAAATGATCTATTAAATTATCTTTTACAAAGAAGATAATTATGTCAACTTTTTTGGCATTTATTAGGCCCAATGATCGTTACCGTTATGATCTTTTATAAAGAAATTTTAAATGATCTATTAAATTATCTTTAACGAAGACGATAATTATGTCAACTTTTTTAGCATTTATTAGGCCCAATGATCATTATGGTTATGATATTTTATAAAGAAATTTTAACTGATCTATTAAATTATCTTCTACAAAGAAAGTAATTATTTCAAATTTCTTATCATTTATTAGGGCCAATGATCGTTACCGTTATGATCTTTTATAAAGAAATTTTAAGTGATCTATTAAATTATCTATTACATAGAAGATAATTATGTCAAATGTTTAAGCATTTATTAGGCCCAATAATTGTTACCATTATGAACTTTTAAAAATAAGTTTTAAATATACTATTAAACTATCTTTTATAAAGAAGATAATTATGTCAACTTGTTTAGCATGTATTAGGCCCAATGATCGTTACCGTTATGATCTTTTATAAAAAAATTTTAAATGATCTATTAAATTATCTTTTACAAAGAAAATAATTATGTCAACTTTTTTGGCATTTATTAGGCCCACTGATCGTTACCGTTATGATCTTTTATAAAGAAATTTTAAATGATCTATTAAATTATCTTTTACAAGGAACATAATTATGTTAACTTTGTTAACCTTTACTAGGCCCAATGATCGTTACCGTTATGATCTTTTATAAAGAAATTTTAAATGATCTATTAAATTATCTTTTACAAAGAAGATAATTATGTCAACTTTTTTGGCATTTATTAGGCCCAATGATCGTTACCGTTATGATCTTTTATAAAGAAATTTTAAATGATCTATTAAATTATCTTTTACGAAGACGATAATTATGTCAACTTTTTTAGCATTTATTAGGCCCAATGATCATTATGGTTATGATATTTTATAAAGAAATTTTAACTGATCTATTAAATTATCTTTTACAAAGAAAGTAATTATTTCAAATTTCTTATCATTTATTAGGGCCAATGATCGTTACCGTTATGATCTTTTATAAAGAAATTTTAAATGATCTATTAAATTATCCATTACAAAGAAGATAATTATGTCAACTTTTGTAGCATGTATTAGGCCAATAATTGTTACTGTTATGCTCTTTTACGTAGAAATTTTAAATAATCTATTAAATTATATTTTATAAAGAAGATAATCATGTTAACCATTTTAGCATTTATTAGACCCAATGATCGTTACCGTTATGATCTTTTATAAAGAAATTTTAAGTGATCTATTAAATTATCTATTACATAGAAGATAATTATGTCAAATGTTTAAGCATTTATTAGGCCCAATAATTGTTACCATTATGAACTTTTAAAAATAAGTTTTAAATATACTATTAAACTATCTTTTATAAAGAAGATAATTATGTCAACTTGTTTAGCATGTATTAGGCCCAATGATCGTTACCGTTATGATCTTTTATAAAGAAATTTTAAATGATCTATTAAATTATCTTTTACAAGAAACATAACTATGTCAACTTTGTTAAGCTTTCCTAGGCTCAATGTCGTTACCGTTATGATCTTTTATAAAAAAATTTAAATGATTTATTAAATTGTATTTTACAAAGTAGATAACTATGTCAACTTTTTTAGCATTTGAAAGGCCCAATGATCGTTACCGTTATGATCTTTTATAAAAAAATTTTAAATGATCTATTAAATTATCTTTTACAAAGAAGATAATTATGTCAACTTTTTTGGCATTTATTAGGCCCAATGATCGTTACCGTTATGATCTTTTATAAAGAAATTTTAAATGATCTATTAAATTATCTTTTACAAAGAAAATAATTATTTCATATTTCTTAGCATTTATTAGACCCAATTATTGTTAATGTTATGATCTTCTATAAAGAAATTTTAAATGATCTATGAAATTATCTATTACAAAGAAGATAATTATGTCAAAATTTTTAGCATTTATTAGGCAAAATAATTGTTACCGTTATGAACTTTTACGAAGAAATTTTATATAATCTATTAAATTATCTTTTACAAAGAAGATAATGATGTCAACTTATTTAGCATTTTTAGGCCCAATGATTGTTACCGTTATGGTCTTTTACAAAGAAATTTTCAATAATCTATTAAATAATCTTTTACAAACAAGATAATTATGTCAACTTGTTTAGCATTTATTAGGCCCAATGATCGTTACCGTTATGATCTTTTATAAAGAAATTTTAAATGATCTATTAAATTATCTTTTACAAAGAAGATAATTATGTCAACTTTTTTGGCATTTATTAGGCCCAATGATCGTTACCGTTATGATCTTTTATAAAGAAATTTTAAATGATCTATTAAATTATCTTTTACGAAGACGATAATTATGTCAACTTTTTTAGCATTTATTAGGCCCAATGATCATTATGGTTATGATATTTTATAAAGAAATTTTAACTGATCTATTAAATTATCTTTTACAAAGAAAGTAATTATTTCAAATTTCTTATCATTTATTAGGGCCAATGATCGTTACCGTTATGATCTTTTATAAAGAAATTTTAAATGATCTATTAAATTATCCATTACAAAGAAGATAATTATGTCAACTTTTGTAGCATGTATTAGGCCAATAATTGTTACTGTTATGCTCTTTTACGTAGAAATTTTAAATAATCTATTAAATTATATTTTATAAAGAAGATAATCATGTTAACCATTTTAGCATTTATTAGACCCAATGATCGTTACCGTTATGATCTTTTATAAAGAAATTTTAAGTGATCTATTAAATTATCTATTACATAGAAGATAATTATGTCAAATGTTTAAGCATTTATTAGGCCCAATAATTGTTACCATTATGAACTTTTAAAAATAAGTTTTAAATATACTATTAAACTATCTTTTATAAAGAAGATAATTATGTCAACTTGTTTAGCATGTATTAGGCCCAATGATCGTTACCGTTATGATCTTTTATAAAAAAATTTTAAATGATCTATTAAATTATCTTTTACAAAGAAAATAATTATGTCAACTTTTTTGGCATTTATTAGGCCCAATGATCGTTACCGTTATGATCTTTTATAAAGAAATTTTAAATGATCTATTAAATTATCTTTTACAAGGAACATAATTATGTTAACTTTGTTAACCTTTACTAGGCCCAATGATCGTTACCGTTATGATCTTTTATAAAGAAATTTTAAATGATCTATTAAATTATCTTTTACAAAGAAGATAATTATGTCAACTTTTTTGGCATTTATTAGGCCCAATGATCGTTACCGTTATGATCTTTTATAAAGAAATTTTAAATGATCTATTAAATTATCTTTTACGAAGACGATAATTATGTCAACTTTTTTAGCATTTATTAGGCCCAATGATCATTATGGTTATGATATTTTATAAAGAAATTTTAACTGATCTATTAAATTATCTTTTACAAAGAAAGTAATTATTTCAAATTTCTTATCATTTATTAGGGCCAATGATCGTTACCGTTATGATCTTTTATAAAGAAATTTTAAATGATCTATTAAATTATCCATTACAAAGAAGATAATTATGTCAACTTTTGTAGCATGTATTAGGCCAATAATTGTTACTGTTATGCTCTTTTACGTAGAAATTTTAAATAATCTATTAAATTATATTTTATAAAGAAGATAATCATGTTAACCATTTTAGCATTTATTAGACCCAATGATCGTTACCGTTATGATCTTTTATAAAGAAATTTTAAGTGATCTATTAAATTATCTATTACATAGAAGATAATTATGTCAAATGTTTAAGCATTTATTAGGCCCAATAATTGTTACCATTATGAACTTTTAAAAATAAGTTTTAAATATACTATTAAACTATCTTTTATAAAGAAGATAATTATGTCAACTTGTTTAGCATGTATTAGGCCCAATGATCGTTACCGTTATGATCTTTTATAAAGAAATTTTAAATGATCTATTAAATTATCTTTTACAAGAAACATAACTATGTCAACTTTGTTAAGCTTTCCTAGGCTCAATGTCGTTACCGTTATGATCTTTTATAAAAAAATTTAAATGATTTATTAAATTGTATTTTACAAAGTAGATAACTATGTCAACTTTTTTAGCATTTGAAAGGCCCAATGATCGTTACCGTTATGATCTTTTATAAAAAAATTTTAAATGATCTATTAAATTATCTTTTACAAAGAAGATAATTATGTCAACTTTTTTGGCATTTATTAGGCCCAATGATCGTTACCGTTATGATCTTTTATAAAGAAATTTTAAATGATCTATTAAATTATCTTTTACAAAGAAAATAATTATTTCATATTTCTTAGCATTTATTAGACCCAATTATTGTTAATGTTATGATCTTCTATAAAGAAATTTTAAATGATCTATGAAATTATCTATTACAAAGAAGATAATTATGTCAAAATTTTTAGCATTTATTAGGCAAAATAATTGTTACCGTTATGAACTTTTACGAAGAAATTTTATATAATCTATTAAATTATCTTTTACAAAGAAGATAATGATGTCAACTTATTTAGCATTTTTAGGCCCAATGATTGTTACCGTTATGGTCTTTTACAAAGAAATTTTCAATAATCTATTAAATAATCTTTTACAAAGAAGATAATTATGTCAACTTGTTTAGCATTTATTAGGCCCAATGATCGTTACCGTTATGATCTTTTATAAAGAAATTTTAAATGATCTATTAAATTATCTTTTACAAAGAAGATAATTATGTCAACTTTTTTGGCATTTATTAGGCCCAATGATCGTTACCGTTATGATCTTTTATAAAGAAATTTTAAATGATCTATTAAATTATCTTTTACGAAGACGATAATTATGTCAACTTTTTTAGCATTTATTAGGCCCAATGATCATTATGGTTATGATATTTTATAAAGAAATTTTAACTGATCTATTAAATTATCTTTTACAAAGAAAGTAATTATTTCAAATTTCTTATCATTTATTAGGGCCAATGATCGTTACCGTTATGATCTTTTATAAAGAAATTTTAAATGATCTATTAAATTATCCATTACAAAGAAGATAATTATGTCAACTTTTGTAGCATGTATTAGGCCAATAATTGTTACTGTTATGCTCTTTTACGTAGAAATTTTAAATAATCTATTAAATTATATTTTATAAAGAAGATAATCATGTTAACCATTTTAGCATTTATTAGACCCAATGATCGTTACCGTTATGATCTTTTATAAAGAAATTTTAAGTGATCTATTAAATTATCTATTACATAGAAGATAATTATGTCAAATGTTTAAGCATTTATTAGGCCCAATAATTGTTACCATTATGAACTTTTAAAAATAAGTTTTAAATATACTATTAAACTATCTTTTATAAAGAAGATAATTATGTCAACTTGTTTAGCATGTATTAGGCCCAATGATCGTTACCGTTATGATCTTTTATAAAAAAATTTTAAATGATCTATTAAATTATCTTTTACAAAGAAAATAATTATGTCAACTTTTTTGGCATTTATTAGGCCCAATGATCGTTACCGTTATGATCTTTTATAAAGAAATTTTAAATGATCTATTAAATTATCTTTTACAAGGAACATAATTATGTTAACTTTGTTAACCTTTACTAGGCCCAATGATCGTTACCGTTATGATCTTTTATAAAGAAATTTTAAATGATCTATTAAATTATCTTTTACAAAGAAGATAATTATGTCAACTTTTTTGGCATTTATTAGGCCCAATGATCGTTACCGTTATGATCTTTTATAAAGAAATTTTAAATGATCTATTAAATTATCTTTTACGAAGACGATAATTATGTCAACTTTTTTAGCATTTATTAGGCCCAATGATCATTATGGTTATGATATTTTATAAAGAAATTTTAACTGATCTATTAAATTATCTTTTACAAAGAAAGTAATTATTTCAAATTTCTTATCATTTATTAGGGCCAATGATCGTTACCGTTATGATCTTTTATAAAGAAATTTTAAATGATCTATTAAATTATCCATTACAAAGAAGATAATTATGTCAACTTTTGTAGCATGTATTAGGCCAATAATTGTTACTGTTATGCTCTTTTACGTAGAAATTTTAAATAATCTATTAAATTATATTTTATAAAGAAGATAATCATGTTAACCATTTTAGCATTTATTAGACCCAATGATCGTTACCGTTATGATCTTTTATAAAGAAATTTTAAGTGATCTATTAAATTATCTATTACATAGAAGATAATTATGTCAAATGTTTAAGCATTTATTAGGCCCAATAATTGTTACCATTATGAACTTTTAAAAATAAGTTTTAAATATACTATTAAACTATCTTTTATAAAGAAGATAATTATGTCAACTTGTTTAGCATGTATTAGGCCCAATGATCGTTACCGTTATGATCTTTTATAAAAAAATTTTAAATGATCTATTAAATTATCTTTTACAAAGAAAATAATTATGTCAACTTTTTTGGCATTTATTAGGCCCAATGATCGTTACCGTTATGATCTTTTATAAAGAAATTTTAAATGATCTATTAAATTATCTTTTACAAGGAACATAATTATGTTAACTTTGTTAACCTTTACTAGGCCCAATGATCGTTACCGTTATGATCTTTTATAAAGAAATTTTAAATGATCTATTAAATTATCTATTACATAGAAGATAATTATGTCAAATGTTTAAGCATTTATTAGGCCCAATAATTGTTACCATTATGAACTTTTAAAAATAAGTTTTAAATATACTATTAAACTATCTTTTATAAAGAAGATAATTATGTCAACTTGTTTAGCATGTATTAGGCCCAATGATCGTTACCGTTATGATCTTTTATAAAAAAATTTTAAATGATCTATTAAATTATCTTTTACAAAGAAAATAATTATGTCAACTTTTTTGGCATTTATTAGGCCCAATGATCGTTACCGTTATGATCTTTTATAAAGAAATTTTAAATGATCTATTAAATTATCTTTTACAAGGAACATAATTATGTTAACTTTGTTAACCTTTACTAGGCCCAATGATCGTTACCGTTATGATCTTTTATAAAGAAATTTTAAATGATCTATTAAATTATCTATTACATAGAAGATAATTATGTCAAATGTTTAAGCATTTATTAGGCCCAATAATTGTTACCATTATGAACTTTTAAAAATAAGTTTTAAATATACTATTAAACTATCTTTTATAAGGAAGATAATTATGTCAACTTGTTTAGCATGTATTAGGCCCAATGATCGTTACCGTTATGATCTTTTATAAAGAAATTTTAAATGATCTATTAAATTATCTTTTACAAGGAACATAACTATGTCAACTTTGTTAACTTTTCCTAGGCCCAATGATCGTTACCATTATGATATTTTATAAAAAATTTAAATGATTTATTAAATTGTCTTTTACGAAGTAGATAATTATGTCAATTTTTTTAGCATTTTAATGACCCAATGATTGTTACTATTATGATTTTTTATAAAAAAATTTAAATAATCTATTAAATTATCTTTTACAAAGAAGATAATTATGTGAACTTATGTAGTATTTATTAGGCCCAATGTTCGTGACCGTTATGATCTTTTATAAAGAAATTTTCAATGATCTATTAAATTATCTTTTACAAAGATGATAATTATGTCAACTTGTTTTGGCATTTATTAAGCCTAATGACTGGTACCGTTATGATTTTTTTTAAAGAAATTTTATATCATCTATTAAATTATCTTTTACAAAGAAGATAATTATTTCAAATATCTTTTCATTTATTAAGCCCAATGATTGTTACCGTTATGATCATTTATAAAGAAATTTGAAATGATTTATTAAATTATGTATTATAAAGAAGAGAATTTTGTAAACTTTTTTAGCATTTATTAGGCCCAATGATTGGTACCATTATGATTTTTTTAAAAGAAATTTTATATCATCTATTAAATTATCTTTTACAAAGAAGATAATTAAATTAGCCCAATGATCGTGACCGTTATGATCTTCTATAAAGAAATTTTAAATGATGTATTAAATTATCTTTTATAAAGAAGATAATTATGTGAACTTTTTTAGCATTTATAAAGCCCAATTATAGTTACCGTTATGATCTTTTATAAAGAAATTTTAAATAATCTATTAAATTAGTTTTATAAAGATAGTTATATCAACCGTTTTATCATTTATTAGGTCATATGATCGTTACCGTTATAATCTTTTATAAATAAATTTTTAAATGACCTATTAAATTATCTTTTACAAAGCATATAATTATTTCAAATTTTTTAGTATTTATTACGCCCAATGATTGTTACCGTTATGATCATTTATAAAAAAATTTTAAATGATCAATTAAATTATCTTTTACAATGAAGATAATTATTTCAAATTTATTAATATTTATTAGGCCTAATGATCGTTACCATTATGATCTTTTACACAGAAATTTTAAATCATCTACTAAATTATCTTTTACAAAGAAGATAATTATGTTAACTTGTTTAGAATTTATTAGGCCCAATGATTGTTACTGTTGTGATCTTTGATAAATAAACTTTAAATGATCTAATAAATTATCTTTTAGACACAAGATAATTATTTAAAATTTCTTAGCATTTATTAGGCCCAATGATCGTTACTGTTATGATCTTTTATAAAGAAATTTTAAATGACCTATTAAATTATCTTTTACAAAGAATATAATTATGTCAACTATTTTAACATTGATTAAGCCCAAAGATTGTGACCGTTATGATCTTTTATAAACAAATTTTAAATGACCTATTAAATTATCTTTTACAAAGAAGATAATTACTTAAAATTTTTTAGCATTTATTAGGCCCAATGATCATTACCGTTATGATCTTTTATAAAGAAAGTTTGAGTCATATGTTAAATTATCTTTTACAAAGAACATAATAATGTCAACTTTTTTAGTATTTATGAGGCCCAATGATTGTTACCGTTATGATGTTTTATAAAGAATATTTAAATAATCTATTAAATTATCTTTTACGAAGAAGATAATTATGTCAACTTGTTTAGCATTTATTAGGCCCAATGATTGTTACCGTTTTGATCTTTTATAAATAAATTTTAAATTATCTATTAAATTATTTTTACAAAGAAGGTAATTATGTTAACTTGTTTAAAATTTATTAGGCCCAATGATCGTTATTGTTTTCATCCTTCATAAAGAAGTTTTAAATTATCTATGAAACTATCTATTACAAAGAAGATAATTATGTCAACTTTTTTAGTATTTATTAGGCCCACTCATTGTTACCATTATGATTTTTTACGAGAACATTTTAAATAATCTATTAAATTATCTTTTACAAAGAACATAATCATGTCAACTTGTTTAGCATTGATTAGGTCTAATGATCGTTACTGTTATGATCTATTATAAAGAAATTTTAAATGACGTATGAAATTATCTTTTACCAAAAATATAATTATTTCAAATTTTTTAGTATTTATTACCCCCAATTAACGTTACCGTTATGATCATTTATAAAAAAATTTTAAATGATCTATTAAATTATATTTTACAGAGAAGATAATTATTTCAAATTTCTTAATATTTATTAGGCTCAATGATTGTTACCGTTATCATCTTGAATAAAGAAATTTTAAATTATCTATTAAATTACCTTTTACAAAGAAGATAATTATTTGAAATTTTTTAGCGTCTACTAGCCCCAATGATCGTTACCGTTATGATATTTTATAAATAAATTTTAAATGATCTATTAAATTATCTTTTACAATGAAGATAATTATTTAAAATTTCTTAGCATTTAGAAGGCCCAATGATCGTTACTGTTATGATCTTCAACAAAGAAATTTTAAATGATCTAGTATTATCTTTTATAAAGAAGATAATTATTTCAAATTTTACAAACAAATGATCGTTATGGTATTTTACAAACAAATTTCAAATGATTTATTAAATTGTCTTTTAGAAAGAAGTTAATTATGTCAACTTGTTTAACATTTATTAGGTCAAATGATCGTTACCAGGATGATGCTTTATAAAGAAATTTTAAATGATCCATTAAATTATCTTTTATAAAGAAGATAATTATTTCAAATTTCTTAATATTTATTAGGCCCAATGATCGTTACCGTTATGATCTTTTATAAAAAAAATTTAAATGATCTATTAAATTATCTTTCTAAAAGAAGCTAATTATGTAAACTTTTTTAGCGTTTATTAGGCTTCATGATGGTTATCGTTATGATATTTTATAAAAAAATTTTAAATGATCTATTAAATTATGTTTTACAAAGAAGATAATTATGTCCATTTTTTTAGCATTTATTAGGCCCAATGATTGTTACCGTTATGATCTTTTATCAAGAAATTCTAAATGATCTATGAAATTATCTTTTAGAAAGAAGATAATTATTTCAAATTTCTTAACATTTATTAGCAACAATGATCGTTACCATTACGATTTATTATAAAGAAATTTTAAGTGATCTATTAAATTATCTTTTACAAGGCAGATTATTATGTCAACTTGTTTAGCATTTATTAGGCCCAATGATCGCTACCGTTATCATCTGTTATAAAGATATTTTAAATTATCTATTAAATTATCTTTTGAAAAGAAAATAATTATGTCAACTTTTTTCGCATTTATCAGCCGCAATGATGGTTACCGTTATGATCTTTTATAAAGAAAATTTAAAGGATGTATTAAATTATCTTTTATAAAGAAGATAATTATTTGTAATTTATTAGCATTTATTAGGCCCAATGATCCTTACCGTTATGATCTTTTATAAAAAAAATTAAAATGATCCATTAAATTATCGTTTACAAAGAAGTTAATTACGTCAACTTGTTTAGCATTTATTACGCTCAATGATATTTGCCGTTATGATCTTTTATAAAGAAATTTCAAATAATCTATTAAATTATCTTTTTCAAAAAGATAATTATATCAACTTGTTTAGCATTTATTAGGCTCAATGATCGTTAACATTATGATCTTTTATAAAGAAATTTTAAATGATCTATTAAATTATCTTTTACGAAGAAGATAATTATGTCAACTTGTTTAGCATTTATTAGGTTCAATCATCCTGACTGTTGTGATCTTTTATAAAGAAATTTTAAATGATGTATTAAATTACCTTTTCCAAAGAAGATAATTATTTCAAATTTATAAGCATTTATTAGGCCCAACGATCGTTACCGTTATGATCTTTTATAAAAAAAATTTACATGATCTATTAAATTATGTTTTACAAAGAAGATAATTAATTAAGTTTTTTAACATTTATTAGGCCAATGAGGCTTACCGTTATGATCTTCTATAAACAAATTTCAAGTGATCTATTAAATTATCATTTAAAAAGAAGTTAATTATTTCAAATTTCTTAGCATTTATTAGGCACAGTGATCGTTACCGTTATGATCGTGAATAAAGGAATTTCAAATGATCTATTAAATTATCTTTTACAAAGAAGATAATTATCTTAACTTTCTTTAGCATTTATCAGGCCCAATGATGGTTACTGTTATGCTCTTTTATAAAGAAATTTTGAATGATGTATTCAATTATCTTTTACAAAAAAAAATTATTTGAAATTTCTTAGGATTTATTAGGGCCAATGATCGTTACTGTTATGATCTTTTATAAAAAAAATTCAAATGATCTATTAAATTAAAATTTAGAAAGAAGATAATTACGTCAAGTTTTTTAGCATTTATTAGGCTCAATGATCGTTACCGTTATGATCTTTTATAAAAAAAATTTAAATGATCTATTAAATTAACTTATACAAAAAAGATAATTATGTCACTTTTTTTAGCATTTATTAGGTTCAATGATCGTTACCGTTATGATCCTTTATACACAAATTTCAATTGATCTATTAAGTTATCTCTATAAAAAGAAGTTAATTATTTCAAATTTCTTAGCATTTATTAGGCCATATGATCGTTACCGTTATGATCTTTTATAAAAAAATCAAATGATCTATTAAATTATCTTTTACAAAGAAGATAATTATGTCAACTTGTTTAGCATTTATTAGGCTCAATGATCGTTACCGTTATGATCTTTTATACACAAATTTCAATTGATCTATTAAGTTATCTTTATAAAAAGAAGTTAATTATTTCAAATTTCTTAGCATTTATTAGGCCCAATGATTGTTACCGTTATGATCTTATATAAAAAAAATTCAAATGATCTATTAAATTATACTTTAGAAAGAAGATAATTACGTCAAGTTGTTTAGTATTTATTAGGCTCAATGATCGTTACCGTTATGATCTTTTATAAAGAAATTTTAAATAATCTATTAAATTATCTTATACAAAGAAGATAATTATGTCACTTTTTTAGCATTTATTAGGCCCAATGATCGTCACCGTTATGATCTTTTGTACACTAATTTCAATTGATCTATTAAGTTATCTCTATAAAAAGAAGTTAATTATTCCAAATTTCTTAGCATTTATTAGGCCAAATGATCATTACTATTATGATCTTTTGTAAAAAAAATTCAAATGATCTATTAAATTATCTTTTACAAAGAAGATAAGTATGTCAACTTGTTTAGAATTTATTAGGCTCAATGATCATTACCGCTATAATCTTTTATAAAGAAATTTTAAATAATCTATTAAATTATCTTATACAAAGAAGATAATTATGTCAACTTGTTTAGCATTTATTAGGCCCAATGATCGTTAATGTTGTGATCCTTTATAAAGAAATTTTAAATGATCTATTAACTTAGCTTCTAAAAAGAGGATAATTATGTCAACTTTTTTAGCATTTATTAGGCCTAATGATCGTTACCGTTATGATCTTCTATAAAGAAATTTAAATGATCTATTAAATTATCTTTCTAAAAGAAGCTAATTATGTAAACTTTTTTAGCGTTTATTAGGCTTCATGATGGTTATCGTTATGATATTTTATAAAAAAATTTTAAATGATCTATTAAATTATGTTTTACAAAGAAGATAATTATGTCCATTTTTTTAGCATTTATTAGGCCCAATGATTGTTACCGTTATGATCTTTTATCAAGAAATTCTAAATGATCTATGAAATTATCTTTTAGAAAGAAGATAATTATTTCAAATTTCTTAACATTTATTAGCAACAATGATCGTTACCATTACGATTTATTATAAAGAAATTTTAAGTGATCTATTAAATTATCTTTTACAAGGCAGATTATTATGTCAATTTGTTTAGCATTTATTAGGCCCAATGATCGCTACCGTTATCATCTGTTATAAAGATATTTTAAATTATCTATTAAATTATCTTTTGAAAAGAAAATAATTATGTCAACTTTTTTCGCATTTATCAGCCGCAATGATGGTTACCGTTATGATCTTTTATAAAGAAAATTTAAAGGATGTATTAAATTATCTTTTATAAAGAAGATAATTATTTGTAATTTATTAGCATTTATTAGGCCCAATGATCCTTACCGTTATGATCTTTTATAAAAAAAATTAAAATGATCCATTAAATTATCTTTTACAAAGAAGTTAATTACGTCAACTTGTTTAGCATTTATTACGCTCAATGATATTTGCCGTTATGATCTTTTATAAAGAAATTTCAAATAATCTATTAAATTATCTTTTTCAAAAAGATAATTATATCAACTTGTTTAGCATTTATTAGGCTCAATGATCGTTAACATTATGATCTTTTATAAAGAAATTTTAAATGATCTATTAAATTATCTTTTACGAAGAAGATAATTATGTCAACTTGTTTAGCATTTATTAGGTTCAATCATCCTGACTGTTGTGATCTTTTATAAAGAAATTTTAAATGATGTATTAAATTACCTTTTCCAAAGAAGATAATTATTTCAAATTTATAAGCATTTATTAGGCCCAACGATCGTTACCGTTATGATCTTTTATAAAAAAAATTTACATGATCTATTAAATTATGTTTTACAAAGAAGATAATTAATTAAGTTTTTTAACATTTATTAGCCAATGAGGCTTACCGTTATGATCTTCTATAAACAAATTTCAAGTGATCTATTAAATTATCATTTAAAAAGAAGTTAATTATTTCAAATTTCTTAGCATTTATTAGGCACAGTGATCGTTACCGTTATGATCGTGAATAAAGGAATTTCAAATGATCTATTAAATTATCTTTTACAAAGAAGATAATTATCTTAACTTTCTTTAGCATTTATCAGGCCCAATGATGGTTACTGTTATGCTCTTTTATAAAGAAATTTTGAATGATGTATTCAATTATCTTTTACAAAAAAAAATTATTTGAAATTTCTTAGGATTTATTAGGGCCAATGATCGTTACTGTTATGATCTTTTATAAAAAAAATTCAAATGATCTATTAAATTAAAATTTAGAAAGAAGATAATTACGTCAAGTTTTTTAGCATTTATTAGGCTCAATGATCGTTACCGTTATGATCTTTTATAAAAAAAATTTAAATGATCTATTAAATTAACTTATACAAAAAAGATAATTATGTCACTTTTTTTAGCATTTATTAGGTTCAATGATCGTTACCGTTATGATCCTTTATACACAAATTTCAATTGATCTATTAAGTTATCTCTATAAAAAGAAGTTAATTATTTCAAATTTCTTAGCATTTATTAGGCCATATGATCGTTACCGTTATGATCTTTTATAAAAAAATCAAATGATCTATTAAATTATCTTTTACAAAGAAGATAATTATGTCAACTTGTTTAGCATTTATTAGGC
The DNA here is from genome assembly GCA_037954015.1 of Psophocarpus tetragonolobus. Taxonomy (NCBI): domain Eukaryota; kingdom Viridiplantae; phylum Streptophyta; class Magnoliopsida; order Fabales; family Fabaceae; genus Psophocarpus; species Psophocarpus tetragonolobus. The sequence goes on along the minus strand of CM075688.1, from coordinate 42,947,940 downwards.
TCAATGATCGTTACCGTTATGATCTTTTATACACAAATTTCAATTGATCTATTAAGTTATCTTTATAAAAAGAAGTTAATTATTTCAAATTTCTTAGCATTTATTAGGCCCAATGATTGTTACCGTTATGATCTTATATAAAAAAAATTCAAATGATCTATTAAATTATACTTTAGAAAGAAGATAATTACGTCAAGTTGTTTAGTATTTATTAGGCTCAATGATCGTTACCGTTATGATCTTTTATAAAGAAATTTTAAATAATCTATTAAATTATCTTATACAAAGAAGATAATTATGTCACTTTTTTAGCATTTATTAGGCCCAATGATCGTCACCGTTATGATCTTTTGTACACTAATTTCAATTGATCTATTAAGTTATCTCTATAAAAATAAGTTAATTATTCCAAATTTCTTAGCATTTATTAGGCCAAATGATCGTTACTATTATGATCTTTTGTAAAAAAAATTCAAATGATCTATTAAATTATCTTTTACAAAGAAGATAAGTATGTCAACTTGTTTAGAATTTATTAGGCTCAATGATCATTACCGCTATAATCTTTTATAAAGAAATTTTAAATAATCTATTAAATTATCTTATACAAAGAAGATAATTATGTCAACTTGTTTAGCATTTATTAGGCCCAATGATCGTTAATGTTGTGATCCTTTATAAAGAAATTTTAAATGATCTATTAACTTAGCTTCTAAAAAGAGGATAATTATGTCAACTTTTTTAGCATTTATTAGGCCTAATGATCGTTACCGTTATGATCTTCTATAAAGAAATTTTAAATGATCTATGAAATTATCTTTTAGAAAGAAGATAATTATTTCAAATTTCTTAACATTTATTAGCAACAATGATCGTTACCATTACGATTTATTATAAAGAAATTTTAAGTGATCTATTAAATTATCTTTTACAAGGCAGATTATTATGTCAACTTGTTTAGCATTTATTAGGCCCAATGATCGCTACCGTTATCATCTGTTATAAAGATATTTTAAATTATCTATTAAATTATCTTTTGAAAAGAAAATAATTATGTCAACTTTTTTCGCATTTATCAGCCGCAATGATGGTTACCGTTATGATCTTTTATAAAGAAAATTTAAAGGATGTATTAAATTATCTTTTATAAAGAAGATAATTATTTGTAATTTATTAGCATTTATTAGGCCCAATGATCCTTACCGTTATGATCTTTTATAAAAAAAATTAAAATGATCCATTAAATTATCTTTTACAAAGAAGTTAATTACGTCAACTTGTTTAGCATTTATTACGCTCAATGATATTTGCCGTTATGATCTTTTATAAAGAAATTTCAAATAATCTATTAAATTATCTTTTTCAAAAAGATAATTATATCAACTTGTTTAGCATTTATTAGGCTCAATGATCGTTAACATTATGATCTTTTATAAAGAAATTTTAAATGATCTATTAAATTATCTTTTACGAAGAAGATAATTATGTCAACTTGTTTAGCATTTATTAGGTTCAATCATCCTGACTGTTGTGATCTTTTATAAAGAAATTTTAAATGATGTATTAAATTACCTTTTCCAAAGAAGATAATTATTTCAAATTTATAAGCATTTATTAGGCCCAACGATCGTTACCGTTATGATCTTTTATAAAAAAAATTTACATGATCATTTAAATTATGTTTTACAAAGAAGATAATTAATTAAGTTTTTTAACATTTATTAGGCCAATGAGGCTTACCGTTATGATCTTCTATAAACAAATTTCAAGTGATCTATTAAATTATCATTTAAAAAGAAGTTAATTATTTCAAATTTCTTAGCATTTATTAGGCACAGTGATCGTTACCGTTATGATCGTGAATAAAGGAATTTCAAATGATCTATTAAATTATCTTTTACAAAGAAGATAATTATCTTAACTTTCTTTAGCATTTATCAGGCCCAATGATGGTTACTGTTATGCTCTTTTATAAAGAAATTTTGAATGATGTATTCAATTATCTTTTACAAAAAAAAATTATTTGAAATTTCTTAGGATTTATTAGGGCCAATGATCGTTACTGTTATGATCTTTTATAAAAAAAATTCAAATGATCTATTAAATTAAAATTTAGAAAGAAGATAATTACGTCAAGTTTTTTAGCATTTATTAGGCTCAATGATCGTTACCGTTATGAGCTTTTATAAAAAAAATTTAAATGATCTATTAAATTAACTTATACAAAAAAGATAATTATGTCACTTTTTTTAGCATTTATTAGGTTCAATGATCGTTACCGTTATGATCCTTTATACACAAATTTCAATTGATCTATTAAGTTATCTCTATAAAAAGAAGTTAATTATTTCAAATTTCTTAGCATTTATTAGGCCATATGATCGTTACCGTTATGATCTTTTATAAAAAAAATCAAATGATCTATTAAATTATCTTTTACAAAGAAGATAATTATGTCAACTTGTTTAGCATTTATTAGGCTCAATGATCGTTACCGTTATGATCTTTTATACACAAATTTCAATTGATCTATTAAGTTATCTTTATAAAAAGAAGTTAATTATTTCAAATTTCTTAGCATTTATTAGGCCCAATGATTGTTACCGTTATGATCTTATATAAAAAAAATTCAAATGATCTATTAAATTATACTTTAGAAAGAAGATAATTACGTCAAGTTGTTTAGTATTTATTAGGCTCAATGATCGTTACCGTTATGATCTTTTATAAAGAAATTTTAAATGATCTATTAAATTATCTTATACAAAGAAGATAATTATGTCACTTTTTTAGCATTTATTAGGCCCAATGATCGTCACCGTTATGATCTTTTGTACACTAATTTCAATTGATCTATTAAGTTATCTCTATAAAAAGAAGTTAATTATTCCAAATTTCTTAGCATTTATTAGGCCAAATGATCGTTACTATTATGATCTTTTGTAAAAAAAATTCAAATGATCTATTAAATTATCTTTTACAAAGAAGATAAGTATGTCAACTTGTTTAGAATTTATTAGGCTCAATGATCATTACCGCTATAATCTTTTATAAAGAAATTTTAAATAATCTATTAAATTATCTTATACAAAGAAGATAATTATGTCAACTTGTTTAGCATTTATTAGGCCCAATGATCGTTAATGTTGTGATCCTTTATAAAGAAATTTTAAATGATCTATTAACTTAGCTTCTAAAAAGAGGATAATTATGTCAACTTTTTTAGCATTTATTAGGCCTAATGATCGTTACCGTTATGATCTTCTATAAAGAAATTTTAAATGATCTATGAAATTATCTTTTAGAAAGAAGATAATTATTTCAAATTTCTTAGCATTTATTAGCCCTAATGATCGTTACCGTTATGATCTTTTAGAAAGAAATTTCAAATGATCTATTAAATTCTCTTGGAAAGAAGATAATTATGTCAACTTTTTTAGCATTTATTAGGCCCAATGATTGTTACCGTTATGATCTTTTATAAAAAAAATTTGCATGATCTATTAAATTATCTTTTACAAAAAAGATAATTATGTCAACTTGTTTAGCATTTATTAGGCCCAATGATCGTTACCGTTATTATCTTTTATAAAGAAATTTTAAATGATCTGTTAAATTATCTTTTACAAAGAAGATAATTATGTCAACTTTTTCAGGATTTATTAGGCCCAATGATTGTTACCGTTATGATCTTTTATAAAGAAATTTTAAATGATCTATTAAATTATCTTTTACAAAGAAGATATTTATATCAACTTGTTTAGCGTTTATTAGACCCAATGATCGTTACCGTTGTGATCTTCTATAAAGAAATTTTAAATGATCTATGAAAGTATCTTTTACAAAGAAGATAATTATGTCAACTTTTTTAGCATTTAGTAGCCCCAGTGATCGTTACCGTTATTATGTTTGATAAAGAAATTTTAAATGATCTATTAAATTATCATTTTGATGGAAGATAATTATTTCAAATTTCTTAGACCAAATAATTGTTACTATTATGATGTTCTATAAAGAAATTCTAAATAATCTAGTAAATTATGTTTTACAAAGAAGATAATTATGTCAACTTCTTTAGCTTGTATTAGGCCCAATGATCGTTACCGTTATGATCATGGATAAAGAAATTTTAAATGATCTATTAAATTATAGAAAGAAGATAATTATTTCAAATTTCTTAGCATTTATTAGCCCTAATGATCGTTACCGTTATGATATTTTAGAAAGAAATTTTAAATGATTTATTAAATTCTCTTACAAAAAGGATAATTATGTTAAATATTTTAGCATTTATTAGGCCCAATGATTGTTACTGTTATGATCTTTTTTAAAGAAATTTTAAATGATCTATTAAATTATCTTTTAGAAAGAAGATAATTATTTCAAATTTCTTAGCATTTATTAGCCCCAGTAATCGATACCGTTATGATCTTTTATAAAGAAATTTCAAATGATCTATTGAATTATCTTTTACAAAGAAGATATTTATGTCAACTTTTTTAGAATTTATTAGGCCCAATGATTGTTACCGTTGTGATCTTCTATAAAGAAATTTTAAATGATATATGAAATTATCTTTTACAAAGAAAATAATTATGTCAACTTTTTTAGCATTTATTAGCCCAATGATTGTTACCGTTATGATGTTTAATTAAGAAATTTTAAATGATCTATTAAATTATCTTTTAGAAAGAAAATAATTATTTCAAATTTCTTAACATTTATTAGCCCAAATGATCGTTACCGTTATGATGTTCTATAAGGAAATTCTAAATAATCTAGTAAATTATTTTTTACAAAGAAGATAATTATGTCAACTTCTTTAGCATTTATTAGGTCTAATGATTGTTACCGTTATGATCTTTTATAAAGAAATTTTAAATGATCTATTAGCCTGGCATATCCCTACCCTACTCTATCCTAGACTAGCCTAGCTTACCTTACCCTACCCTATCATATCTTACCCTATCCTAGCCTAGAATAACCGACCTTAGCTTATCCTAAACCCTATCCTATCCTAGCCTACCCTATCCTAAACTACCCCTATCCTGCCATACTCTTACTTGCCTTACCTCTATCCTAAGCATAGCCTTACCTTACCCTAGCCTACCAACCCTTGCCCTGCCTTACTCAACCCTGCTTTATCCAGACTAGCCTCGCTTACCCTATCCTAGCCTAGCCTACTCTACCTTACCCTACCATACGCTAGCCTACCCTACTCTACCCTACCTTACCCTACCCTACCCTACCATACCTTATCCTATCCTAGCCTACCGTACCCTACCTTAGCCTATATCAACTTACCTTAGCCTAAAATACCCTAACCTACCCTTACCCTACTCTATCCTACCCTACCACTACTCTAACTTATCCCTACCTTACCACTACTCTAACTTATCCCTACCCTACCACTACTCTAGCCTATCCCTACCCTACCCTACCCTACACTAGTCTAACTAGTACCCTACTCTATCCTAAACTACCCTACCCTGCCCTAGCCTATTAGCCTACCCTACTCTACTCTACTCTACCTTACTCTACCCTACCCTACCCTACCCTGCCCTAGTCTAGCCTACCATATCATACCCTACCTTACTTTAGCCTAACCTAGCCTATTCTACCCTAGACCTAACCTAACCTATCCTATCCTACCCTACCCTATCGTAGTCTACCCTACCCTATCGTAGTCTACCCTACCCTAGCCCTAACCTACCCTACCCCTGCCTACCTTAGCCTACATAATCTATCATACTCTAACATGTGTGAAACTACCCTAATGTACCTAACCCTACCGTATCTTAGACTACCTTAAGCTAAGCGAGTCAATTTTTCCTAGCATATCTTACCTTCCTTTATTCTATATTAGAATAATTTTCCTTGATGTAACTTACTATAGCCTTACCTTAGCCTACAATACCCTAGCTTCCTAACCCACCCATCCTAACATAACCCATCCTACCCATCCTACCTTGGACTAATCTACTCAAACCTAATAAGAAATTTTAATTATATAAATTCACAAATTATAATTAAAACATATAATCCAAAATTTATAATGCTAATTATATTCGTAAACACAATTAGTTCCATCTTGATATAAATTTTTATACAAGTGTGACAATAATTTTGTTAAAAGAGCTTTTGAAAAAATAGGCATTGATGAATAGGCCTCTTACAATTTCAACATCTGGTTATTCCAAACATGTGATAAATATTTCAAAGAATAATTACTACTCTACTAGAAATAATATGTTAATAAGGGAGCAATTTGATCATTATAAATAGCTAATCATAATAATTTAGACTGTACGTTAATTTAACACATTGTAATTATATTAATATATACCAATTTGATCAAGATCCATAGTATGACTTCCTATCACAATTAATCTAGTATTTATTTCATTAAACAAACTGAAATATTACTTCATAGTTAAAGCATATAGAACCTAACCTTGAAACTTCTTCTAGTAATTAGGCAATTTTCTTGTTTTGTAGACACAGCCTACCAGAAACTATATTTTTCATACTTAAATCTATGAGTAACTGAAGGGCATAAATTAATGTAACAAATGGAGGAAATCCAACTCTATAGGAACAAAATAACTAAATAGAGATTTAACTAACAATTTAAACTCAGTCAAAAGCTGAAAAGAAAAAAATAATTTAGTTATTTTGTTAACATGAGAATTAACTAACAGATTGGCATTTAATTTTTTTCCTTTTCAGCAAATTCAATTAACATGAGAGTTACATGTTCGGAAGGAGAATTAACATGAGATAGAAAACTTCTTAGCCCACGTATACAACACAAACCTGTAGAAGTTTAACTAAAATAGATTTTGCTTGGCTAATGTGTGCACTTTTTCAGCAAAGAGAGGCAAATTTGAGCCAAGTTTCAACATTTTCCACGTGGGGGGCAGCACAAGTGCTTTGATAGCCAAAAGAGTCTGCCAAAGCTACAAATAACACAATAAAGTTATAAGAAGGAAAATCAAGCCTAATTAAGTAAAATATTAATTACATGACAAATTTGAGATTGAAAGAGCTAATCACAAACTTTCGTTGAGAGATTTAAAACGAAATATTCCATATTTGACATACAAAGTTATCAATCACAAGAAATAGCAGCAGTGTCATAGTGGAGTTTTGCATTGCAAACCTAGTCACAACAGAATTCCTATAACATCACAATAGTTTCACTGTAACAATGGTGTATTCCAGCTATAGTGCTTAAAAACTAAAATGCTTTTTTTTATGAAATATGTGTTTCAAAGTCCCAACATCCATAGCACACACCAATTGTTAGGGTTAACAACCGGTAAAAAAGAAATCAGAATCATAGAAATGTTGTCGCAAGATCTCAGAAGGTTACATCAATTTCCGGGAAACTCAAATTATCTTACCATACGCGACCTGACATAGCTTATGCCTGGAACATGCATAAATGCAAGGATCAGTTTTTTATCGGAGATCTGTTATTGGGAGGAGACTTGGTGACATGAAGGATAGAGATGTGTCAAAGAGTTTCTGACAATTGTGTTTCACGCATGGAAATTAACACAAAAAAGAAATCAAGAATCTAGAGAGCGCATAGAAATTAACATCTCATCTTGCAACTACACTGGAAAAGATGATACCCTTCAACATCATTAAGTAATTATATGATAATGCAAGACGTAATCCTTTTCGAGAAAAATTTACATTAACAAACCAATGAAAAAGAATTATAGTCGATCGGACAATGAATTATATTACATAAATCAATAATGAACATCAAGAATTATATGTTAATCATAAAGTTAATTAAGAATGAAAACGATCGTCGGGAAATATTACATAAATCAATAATGAACATCAAGATAGACAAGAAGTATTTATTGGGAATAGAGAGCTTAAACAAAAGAAATAGAATTTGAAGAAAAACATTAAGACCTTTCTACCGAGATGTAACTTACCTCAGAGAAGAGTGTTGATAATTTTCATCACCAAGATAGAACCTTTCCACCGAAAACAGAAGCCATTAATAGTTGCACCAAAAACATTCAAATATCCCGAAAAAGGTTGACAAAATCGACCACCAATCGGTGTTCTTCTTGTTCCTCCGGTCCAGGTGATACCAATAAAGGTGTCAAAGATCAGAGAAAGCTCCTTCAATTGAACAGAGGATGGTGAGAGAAAAGAAAAACAAGAACAGAGTAAGCGAGTGAGAGGGCAAGATTGAATTGAGAGAATGGGTTTGAGAGGGGAAGAATGATTTGAGAGAATGGGTTTGAGAGGAGAAGAACAAAGTAAGTGCGGGTGAGAGGGGAAGATTGAATTGGAGAATGTTACTGTATTTGAAATAGCTTTAAAATAGTTGGGTATTTATAAAAAAGAAATTCCTGACATTGCTGCTGTTACATTTAAGAACTTTTTTTTTTTCTCAAATCAAACCTTAAAACCCTCAAATTATCCCTACCCGTTTTAACTCCATTCTAATTTCTCGTATCTTAAAAATATAATTTGTTTAAAATATAATATTTTTTAAATTTTTTATTATTACAGACCATAAGAAAAAAAATTATATTTTATAATTTAAAAATTTCTATCATAAATATTAATTTTTTTTTATAATATTTTAATAAAATTTGTTTTATAATATTTTATATAATAAAGTTTTAATAAAATTTATTAACTCCTGTAACCTTGCACACATCTTGAAAAGAAAAATATCTTAGAAATAATTTTTAAAATTATAATAGTGTTCATCTTTAAAGACATTAAATTTAAAAATGATAGTTATTGAAAGACTTGAAACATATGGCTCTAGATACAAAAATTCATATAATAAGAGGGTTATATTAACTTGTATGTCTCATATAGTTTAAAATTTAATGTTTAAGAATCACATACTCAAAGAATTTTTGGAAATATGCTTACATGCAAAAGAGATTGTGAACTATTAACTAAAAAAAACATTAGCAAATTTTTTAATGCAGGAGAAGAGATTTTTTATTTGAAGCAAAAATTCTTATTTTATAATGTACATACGCTTAAAGATGTAGTTGCTAGCATAAAACTGAGAGACCCTAATAAGATAAATGTTCATTTTGGTTTGATGCCTTAGAGCTAACTTCTAAAACTAAAAAAATTTAATATCGTATGTTGACAACTTAAGATTTTTTATCTTAGTTTTTTTAAATATTTTTTATTTTGATTTATTTTTAGTTTCATTATCGTGTAATAATGTTGGTTTTAGTCTCTATCATAAAGTAACAATGTTAACGAAATGACTTTAGTAGCCAAATGATTTACCACATTATTATAAGTTTGAAAAATAATTTTATGTAATTTTTAAATAAACTAGATTTTTTGTAAACTATTAAAATTATAATTTATCTAAAGAAAGTTATATGAAAATCTCATTCAAACTTTTAAAGAAGGTGATGAGTCACTATCTAACAAACATAGATGTTGTTGCTTTTAAGTAACATTATTTCTTAAAAGTGTAGACTAAAATAGAAAAAATATATCTTCAAAAAATCAACATAAAAATATGCTATATTTTTAGATATTAAAAGGTCATTTAATTCATAATTATTTTATCTTTATAAATTTAATTTTCATCACCATTTCTTATGCATAATATTTGAAAAATTTAAACTAAATTACAAACCTTAAGGTTTGTCTTTATTATATCTATTATTCTTCTATTTTTTTACATTATTACTTTAATCTCTCAAGAGGGATTGATGTAGTATCTTTTAACTTAAGAAAAAGATTGATGTAATGAACATAAAAATCTTGGATGATTATGACAAAAGTAAAAAAATTGAAAAGTGTTTTCAATAATTCAGAAAAATGTTAAATGTAATAAAGACGAATCTCATAATAGAATCTGTGCAATTTTCTCAAACATTAGTACTTTATTCTATTCTTTTTTAAAACAATAAAATAAAATTTTCATTGCATTTCTTATCAATTTATCTCATTCTATTATAAAATAAAAATTTTTATTGCATTTCAATTTATCTTATTCTATTCTGTTCTATTCTATTATGTTAAGAAAATATTTATTAAAGATTGATAGAAAAATTGAAAAATATTTCTGGAACTACTTAAGAAAGTCAATTGCATAAAAGAATTTAACAAAGTCCATAAAAACTTATAAAAACAAGAGAAAAATAAAAAATAAAGAAAAAAATTAAGACTAAAAGTGAAGAAAAAAATTATTAGAACCAAAATAAATATTTGAAAATATTTAAGAAACTAAAAATAAAAAGAAATTATGAAATCATAAAAAAAAATTACGAATGTTAAACCATTGGCTAAACCTAGTTTCCTTGTAAACCATTAATAATTTTAATAATTTTTCTTCCGTTACATGTCACTTTCTTATTATCAAAACAACTTCAGTTTTCACTTTAATTCATCTATTTCTCTTTTATTTATTTTTTCTTTTCTTATGTTATACTTTTTTATTTCTATGCAACTGAAAATAACTTTGAACATGAAGTATCTCCATAACATAAGTACACATAAATCAAAATTTAAAATTATAGTAGTTTGGAAATTTGATACAAAAAATATTAATTCAAAAAATTCAATCTCCTCTGACAATAGAAATTATGGTCAAATTATGTTATTTAATTGAAAGTTATTTCCTTTTATCCATTTTTTTTGTGACATAATGCTTTTATAAATAAAAAACTAAGTGTGATTATATCTTTACATTTTGAGTTTCCTTAATTGTTAACATCATCCAGTAACTGTAGTCATGCCCACAAATCCAGTGTTAAGCGAGGTAGTGTTCTGCAAAGATTGGCCATGGGAAACTGGTGGTTGAGATGATGCATGATTATTTGATTCTATCTTTTGAGATGATGCACCTCCCCAGGAGTGTGGTTCGGGCTTTGGAACCCCGACAGAACCCCACCCTTGAGCTACAGCAAGAGGGTTGTTAATGTGACCATGCGTAGCCAAGGACCTATCACTAGGGGGCTAGAAGGATTGAAGAAGACCTAGCCCTTGCAGACAAAGGAAGACTTCACCTCCTATGGAGAGTGAAAATATTAGGCTAGGGACTTTAGTTAATAAAATGTAATTTTCCTTTATTTTAATTTTGAGGAGCATTAAGAATTTAATTTGGGACATGTATTTAGTCCATTTTTTATTTTTAGGAGGTGTCTTAGGAATTTAGAGGGTGGATTTAGCTTTTTGGGTCTTTATGAAGGAAATAAGGGGTAGCCTTGATATCTACACCCTTTTTTCCTACATAAACCCCCTAAGCTAATAAGAAGGAATCTTGACCCTTGGTTTGAGAAACTTGGGCACCAAGTTTGATGATCTAAGGAGGGAATTGTTTCTCAATCCTCCTCCCTTAGATCTCTCCTTTTAATCCTAGCCCTTCTTTTTTAGGTTATCTTGTTCAAGAGGTTAGCTACCTCTATAAATAGGAGCTCCTCCCTCACTTGTATTTTTTACACTTGAATTTAATCCTAGAGACCATATTGGTTGAGGTTCTTACCTTTGAGTGTCCCCCTTTCTCCTTTATGAGAGCTTCTAAGAGTTATCAAGGGACCCCTCCCTTGTGGCCTCTCCCCTTTGGCTTATCAAACCTAGTATTTGTCGCCTCACCCCATTCCTTTCCTCTCCATAAATCCATTTCCCTTCCAAGTGACCTTAGAAAGGATCCTTTGGGCACGTGATCATCAAAGATCACATCAAGTGGTATCAGAGCCACTTTTTAAAGGTCACGTTCTTTCTCAATTTTTTTTTGCTTTGTTGTTTATCTCTTTGATCTCTTTATTTTAAAGTCCTTCATTGTTTGTCATCTCTATTTCCTTTATTGTCTAGTAGTATAGCTTTTTATTCTTGCTATTATATGCGCTTTTGTTTTCTATCTACGCGCCTATTTTCCATTTAATTTGATGTGATTTTATTTGTCCCTTTCTTTGCATCTTATTTTCGTGTTCAAGTTGCTTAATTTTCCCTTGGTTTTTTATGTTAAAGTGTGCCTAAGAAGTTGTGACCATTAAACCCACATGGTTGAGGATTTTTCCACACCATTGTGGTGATCAACTTTGGCCACTTTGTTGTGCCTTTTGTTTTGCGTCTCTTGCTGAAATTTTTGCTCTATTTTTAGGTGTGTTATTTTTTCTTAATCTTGTGTTTTGTCAAATACTAGTCATGTTAGTTTCCTATTTTGTCTCATTCAAATTCCATAGGTTTTAGCCTCTTAAAATTTTTACAAAAAAGCCTTCAAAAACATTTTGAATTGAGCTCCTAAGAGGTGAACCTCTTGTTGAGTCTCTTAAGTCTTTTATGCTTTTAGTTCAAGCATATTAATCTCTTTGTTGTTCTTAAATATTTGCTCAATTAAATCTTTATATGTTTCTTGTTTTATGTTGAATTATTAGTAGCTTTCCACTTGGTTTACCTTCACTATTGGTGCCTCTTTATGGAATTTGGAACTACTAAGTTGTTTTGCCTTTAGTTGCATGCATTGCTTGAAAATTGTGTGACCTTACTTTGTGCTTATTCACTCAAGTGTTATTATTTCAAGAATCCTCATTAAAATTTCAATTCAACAAGCTATTAGGTGCAGTAAAATGATTAGAAAAAGTTAAAAAAAATAGAAAAAGTTCAAGTTAAAAAAAAGAAGAAGATAAAGAACTCAAAAGAAAGACAAATTTGAAGTTGTGTACCTAATAGTAGAAACATTTGATATGAGGAACCAATTGTGATTCAAAAGAAAATTACTTGAGTAAGCTTTTTAGTTTTTGGTCACTTAAATTTTATTAAGTGTGAAACTATTGGTTTCATTTTTTTTGTTTGAGTCTTTTTTCATCTCTACTCTTAGAGCTAATCTAGGAAAGTTATTTGTGTGCTACCTTCCTTTGTGAGCCTTATGTTTTCTTGCTTGTCTTCTTTACTTCTTTGAGTTTGTCATTGTTTAATCTATCCACTTGGATTTGTGAACCTTGTTTTGTTATTCACCTTTGTTTGTTGTCTTGTGTTGTATTCGGCCTTGGTAAGGAAAGGTTGGGAAAGGTTCCATATATAAAATTTTGGCAAGTCCAAACAAGAGGAAACAAGGGTAGCATTCTTGGGGTGAGTTGATGCAACTCAAAGGGGCTTGATCAAAAGGAGACAAACACCAAAAAGCCTGGAGTGAAGACTTTGTTTTATTTTTTTTTTATTCTTTGTATTGTGTATACTTAATTTTAGATTGGGAGTTTGAGTGCCCTTAAGGCCCTCCCTTGGTTTGTAATAATTTTGGTTAATTTTAGCATAGTTCCTCGTTAATTAGGTGAAGAAGGGAGAAGTGGTACACTTTCTTCAACACCTTAGGAGCACGATTAGAGCCCTTTCTCTTTTACATTCTTGCACTTTTATTTTATTTTATGTTATTTTGAAAAAACGTGTAGAGGCCAAGAGTTCCAAAGACTCATCAAGCCACCTTAGGTGAGAAAACAAAAAAAAAAGAGAGGAGTGTTGCTTGAAAAAAAAAGTTTTTGGCCTACCCTTTAGTTTTTAGCATCCAAGCACCATGATTTCCCACACACATTCTAGTGCACATAGTTGTTCATCAAGTAAGAGTGTCAACCAAAGAAAACCTTCTAAGGGAGACACTCTTGAAAACCTTAACTTAGAATTTAGGGAATGGATGGCTAAAGAACAAGAAAGGAGACAAGAAAAAGAGAGAGAAAAAGAAATAAAAGAAAAGGAAAAACAAAAAAAGAAGGAAGAGTTAAAAAAAGAGATGTTGGAAATGAGAAAAGAGAAAAAAGAGCGAGAAGAGAGAAGGCAAAGAGAAAGAAGAGAGGATGAAGAAAGGAGAAGAAGGAAAGAACTAGAAAGAAAAAGAGAAAAAGATGAAGAAGAGAAAAGGAGAGGAGAAGAGAGTAAGAGGAGAGATGGGAGGGAGAGTGATAGAAAAAATAAAGGAATTCTCATAAGATCCCCATTTAGTCATTTTAGCTCTAGTGAAGAAGAATACTATAGAAATCAACATAAACATCACTCTCATTCATCATACAATCATCATTCTCCTCAAGAGAACATAAATCATGCTAGGGAACCAAAGGTAGACCTACCCCATTTTCATGGTAGGGAAGATGTTGAGACTTACCTAGATTGGGAAGTCAAAGCGGAACAACTCTTTCGATGCTATGAAATTAGGGAAGAAAGGAAAGTACCTTTGGCCTCCCTTAGTTTTCAAGGTTCTGCTTTGCATTGGTGAGATGGGTTAGTTAAGGATAGGACCCTTAAACAAATGCCTGGCATTCGCTACTGGAATGATTTAAAAACTTGTTTGTGAAGAAGGCACATTCCTTCATATTATGAGAGGGATCTTTTGAATAGGCTCCAAAGACTTAGGCAACATAACCTAAGTATTGAGGAGTATAGACAAAAGATGGAGCTTCTCATACTAAGGGTCAATATCATTGAGGAACCCAATGCCACCCTTGCTAGGTTTTTGTGTGGATTAAGCTCTGCCATTAGAGATAAGGTAGAGCTTCTTTCATACTCAAACCTTGATGAGTTGGTAGAACTTTGTGTAAGAGCTGAGAATCAACTCAAGAGAAAAAGATTTAAAAAAGATTCTCCCTCTTACTCAAAGAGAGACCAACTTAAGGGAAACTCTTTCAAGGGTTTTCCCAAAGAGGAACCCAAGCATTTTCAAGATACAAAAGTACCTCATGTAGAGAGAAAAACCCCTACTACTAAGCCTACTGAGAGGCAAAGTAGTATCAAATGCTTCAAATGTCTTGGGAGAGGCCACATTGCCTCTCAATGCCCTAACAAGAAAACCATGATCATGAGGGGACAAGACATTTGTAGTGAGAATAGCTCATCTTCCTCCTCTAGTGAGAGTGAGAAAGAAGGGGGACATACTTTTGAACAAGAGTGTGAGGAAGCTTTTCCTTATGAGGGGGACCTCCTTATGGTCCAAAGGCTTCTTGGAAGCCAACCTCTAGAGCTTGGCCAGTCACAAAGAGAGAACATCTTCCATACAAGATGTAAAGTAAATGACAAACTATGTTCTCTCCTTGTTGATAGTGGCTCCTGTTGTAACTGTTGTAGCTCTAGGTTGGTTGAAAAGCTAGCCTTGACTACCATGCCCTATCCCAAACCTTACAAATTGCAATGGCTCAATGAGCAAGGGGAGATGGTAGTCAATGAACAAGTTATGGTTCCAATTTCCATAGGATCTTATAATGATGAGATTCTTTGTGACATAGTTCCTATGGAGGCTGGTCATATCCTGTTGGGGAGACCATGGCAATTTGACAAAATAGCTATTCACCATGGTTACTCCAACCAAATAATTCTCACCCATAATGAAAAGCACTTCAAATTGTATCCTTTGTCACCTTCTCAAGTGGCTGAGGATCAATTTGCGATGAAAAAGAAAAGAGTTGAGGAAAAACAAAAACAAAAAAAAGCACAACAAGCTTTACCTTTAAAGCTTGAAAAGGGTAAAGAGAGAGAGTCGGAAGGTGATGCCCCTTCGAAAGGGAATATTAGTAAAAGGAGTCTATTTGCTACTAAACGTGATTTAAAAGAAGCTCATTTGACTAAGAAACCATTTTATCTCCTCGTTTGCAAAGAAGCATCAAATCCTTCTCCCATTTTGCATTCTTCTGTTGAGAGCACTGCCACAGCCCATGCACATGAGCACCTTCCTCAAGGGGTTCAATATATTTTAAAAGAATTTGATGACATATTCCCTAATGAGGTTCCGAAGGACTTCCTCCCATTAGGGGTATAGAACATCAAATTGATTTGGTTTCTGGCTATAGGAGCAACCCCATGGAGACCCAAGAGATTGAGTCTCAAGTGAATGAGATGTTGAAGAAGGGTTGGGTTCAAAAGAGCCTAAGCCCTTGTGCTGTGCCAGTCTTGTTGGTGCCCAAGAAGAATGGCCAATAGAGGATGTGTGTTGATTGTCGTGCAATCAACAACATCACCATCAAATATAGGCACCCAATCCCCTTCTTGATGGCATGTTGGATGAATTGCATGGGGCAAAAATATTTTCAAAAATAGATCTTAGAAGTGGTTACCACCAAATAAGGATCAAAGAGGATGATGAGTGGAAAACTGCTTTTAAGACTAAATTTGGTATTTATGAGTGGTTGGTTATGCCTTTTGGGCTAACTAATGCCCCAAGCACATTCATGCGCTTAATGAATCATGTACTAAGGGATTGCCTTGGTAAATTTTGTGAAGTTTACTTTAATGACATTTTAGTTTACTCTAGGAACCTAGATGATCATTTAGGACATCTAAGGCATGTTTTTTCTCTTCTTAGGAGTAATCATCTTTTTGGTAACTTAGAAAATGCACCTTTTGTGTAGATAGTGTAGTTTTTCTAGGTTTTGTAGTTAGCACAAAAGGGGTTCATGTTGACCCCAAAAAGATAAAAGCTATTCAAGAATGGCTCACCCCAAAGAGTGTGATAGAGATCAAAAGCTTTCATGGTCTCGCTGGATTTTATAGGCGCTTTGTGCCTAATTTCTCCACGCTCTTCGCACCAATAAATGATTTGGTGAAAAAGGAAGTTCCTTTCCTTTGGGGTGAGAAACAAGAGAAAGCCTTCCAGCTAATTAAGCATAAACTGACCCATGCACCAGTCTTGGCATTACCTGACTTTTCTAAAACATTTGAACTTGAATATGATGCCTCTGGTGTAGGTATGGAGGCTGTCTTGTTGCAAGGAGGGCACCCCATTGCGTATTTCAGTGAAAAACTCAATGGTGCCCCACTCAACTACCCCACCTATGATAAGGAGTTTTATGCTCTAATTAGGGCCCTTCAAACTTGGGAGCATTACCTTGCTCCCAAGGAGTTTGTCATTCATAGTGACCATGAGTCACTAAAATATTTGAGGGGTCAAGGTAAATTGAACAAAAGGCATGCAACGTAGGGTGGAATATCTTGAATCCTTCCCTTATGTCATCAAGTACAAGAAAGGAAAACAAAATGTGGTGGCTGATGCTCTTTCTAGGCGTCATGCCCTTTATTCATCCTTGAGTGCAAAAATCTTGGGATTTGATGACATTCGGGCTATGTATCCGTGTGACAAGGATTTCGGCCCTATATTTGCTACCTCTGCATCTGCATTCGCATTAAAGGCCCATGATGGGTACTTCATCAATGAGGGGTATCTTTACAAAGGGAGTAAGCTTTGTATACCCCAAGGATCAATTAGGAACTTACTTACAAAAGAGAGCCATGAAGGTGGGCTCATGGGGCATTTTGGGATTTCAAAAACCCTCATGCTTTTACAAGAGAAATTCTTTTGGCCCTATATGCATAGAGATGTCCATAGACATTGGTCTAAATGTATAGCTTGCTTGCAAGCAAAGTCTAAAGCAATGCCTCATAGACTATACACACCTTTACCTGCTCCTTCTGCACCTTGGGAGGATATTAGCATGGATTTCATCCTTGGGCTCCCAAGAACCCAACGAGGTGCAGACTCCATATTTGTGGTGGTGGACCGATTTTCAAAAATGGGCCATTTTATTCCCTGCCACAAAGTGGATGATGTGAGCAACATAGCAAGACTTTTCTTTAAAGAGGTTGTCTGATTGCATGGTATACTCTCTTCAATAGTGTCAGATAGGGATGTGAAGTTCCTTAGCCATTTTTGGAAAACTCTTTGGGCTAAGCTGGGAACTAAACTTCTTTTTTCCACTACCTGTCACCCTCAAACTGATGGGCAAACAGAAGTGGTGAATAGATCTTTATCCACTATGCTGAGGGCTCTCCTTAAAGGAAACCATAAGTCTTGGGATGAGCACCTTCCCCACATTGAATTTGCTTATAACCGGGTGGTTCATAGAACCACCAAGCATTCTCCATTTGAGGTGGTCTATGGCTTTAATCCTCGTACTCCTCTAGATCTTTTACCTCTTCCTCTTTCTGTTGCTATGCATAAAGAAGGAAAGGCAAAAGCCATTTTTGTAAAACAATTACATGAGAGGGTTAAAGCTAACATAGAGTGCCAATCCTTGAGAGATGCTACTTTCGCCAATAGGGGGAGGAAAGAGGTCATCTTTGAAAAGGGCGACTGTGTATGGCTTCACTTAAGAAAGGATAGATTTCCTTCTCAAAGGAAGTCCAAACTTAGCCCTAGAGGAGGTAGACCTTTCCAAATCCTTGAGCGGATCAGTAATAATGCCTATGTTTTAGATTTGCCTGAGGAATAATGGGTAAGCACCAGTTTTAATGTTTCTTATTTGTCTCCATTTGTAGGTGCTAAAAATGACGAAGACCCCATGGATTTGAGGTCAAATCCTCTTCAAGGGGGAGGCCTAATAAATGCTAAACAAGTTGACATAATTATCTTTTTGAAAAAGATAATTTAATAGATTATTTGAAATTTCTTTATAAAAGATCATAACGGCAAATATCATTGAGCGTAATAAATGCTAAACAAGTTGACGTAATTAACTTCTTTGTAAAAGATAATTTAATAGATCATTTGATTTTTTTTTATAAAAGATCATAACGGTAAGGATCATTGGGCCTAATAAATGCTAATAAATTACAAATAATTATCTTCTTTGTAAAAGATAATTTAATACATCCTTTAAATTTTCTTTATAAAAGATCATAACGGTAACCATCATTGCGGCTAATAAATGCGAAAAAAGTTGACATAATTATTTTCTTTTCAAAATATAATTTAATAGATAATTTAAAATATCTTTATAACAGATCATAACGGTAGCGATCATTGGGCCTAATAAATGCTAAACAAGTTGACATAATTATCTGCCTTGTAAAAGATAATTTAATAGATCACTTAAAATTTCTTTATAATAAATCGTAATGGTAACGATCATTGTTGCTAATAAATGTTAAGAAATTTGAAATAATTATCTTCTTTCTAAAATATAATTTCATAGATCATTTAGAATTTCTTGATAAAAGATCATAACGGTAACAATCATTGGGCCTAATAAATGCTAAAAAAATGGACATAATTATCTTCTTTGTAAAACATAATTTAATAGATCATTTAAAATTTTTTTATAAAATATCATAACGATAACCATCATGAGGCCTAATAAATGCTAAAAAAGTTTACATAATTAGCTTCTTTTAGAAAGATAATTTAATAGATCATTTAAATTTTTTTTATAAAAGATCATAACGGTAACGATCATTGGGCCTAATAAATATTAAGAAATTTGAAATAATTATCTTCTTTATAAAAGATAATTTAATGGATCATTTAAAATTTCTTTATAAAGCATCATCCTGGTAACGATCATTTGACCTAATATATGCTAAACAAGTTGACATAATTAACTTCTTTCTAAAGATAATTTAATAAATCATTTGAAATTTGTTTGTAAAATACCATAACGGTAATGATCATTGGGCGTAATAAATGCTAAAAAATTTGAAATAATTATCTTCTTTATAAAAGATAATTTACTAGATCATTTAAAATTTCTTTGTTGAAGATCATAACAGTAACGATCATTGGGCCTTGTAAATGCTAAGAAATTTTAAATAATTATCTTCATTGTAAAAGATAATTTAATAGATCATTTAAAATTTCTTTATAAAATATCATAATGGTAACGATCATTGGGGCTAGTAGACGCTAAAAAATTTCAAATAATTATCTTCTTTGTAAAAGGTAATTTAATAGATAATTTAAAATTTCTTTATTCAAGATGATAACGGTAACAATCATTGAGCCTAATAAATATTAAGAAATTTGAAATAATTATCTTCTCTGTAAAATATAATTTAATAGATCATTTAAAATTTTTTTATAAATGATCATAACGGTAACGTTAATTGGGGCTAATAATACTAAAAAATTTGAAATAATTATATTTTTGGTAAAAGATAATTTCATACGTCATTTAAAATTTCTTTATAATAGATCATAACAGTAACGATCATTAGACCTAATCAATGCTAAACAAGTTGACATGATTATGTTCTTTGTAAAAGATAATTTAATAGATTATTTAAAATGTTCTCGTAAAAAATCATAATGGTCACAATGAGTGGGCCTAATAAATGCTAAAAAAGTTGACATAATTATCTTCTTTGTAATAGATAGTTTCATAGATAATTTAAAACTTCTTTATGAAGGATCAAAACAGTAACGATCATTGGGCCTAATAAATTTTAAACAAGTTAACATAATTACCTTCTTTGTAAAAATAATTTAATAAATCATTTAAAATTTATTTATAAAAGATCAAAACGGTAACAATGATTGGGCCTAATAAATGCTAAACAAGTTGACATAATTATCTTCTTTGTAAAAGATAATTTAATAGATTATTTAGATATTCTTTATAAAACATCATAACGGTAACACTCATTGGGCCTCATAAATGCTAAAAAAGTTGACATTATTATGTTCTTTGTAAAATATAATTTAACATATGACTCAAACTTTCTTTATAAAAGATCATAACGGTAATAATCATTGGGCCTAATAAATGCTAAAAAATTTTAAATAATTATTTTCTTTGTAAAAGATAATTTAATAGGTCATTTAAAATTTGTTTATAAAAGATCATAACAGTCACAATCATTGGGCCTAATCAATGTTAAAATAGTTAACATAATTATATTCTTTGTAAAAGATAATTTAATAGGTCATTTAAAATTTCTTTATAAAAGATCATAACAGTAACGATCATTGGGCCTAATAAATGCTAAGAAATTTTAAATAATTATCTTGTGTCTAAAAGATAATTTATTAGATCATTTAAAGTTTATTTATCAAAGATCACAACGGTAACAATCATTGGGCCTAATAAATTCTAAACAAGTTAACATAATTATCTTCTTTGTAAAAGATAATTTAGTAGATGATTTGAAATTTCTGTGTAAAAGATCATAATGGTAACGATCATTGGGCCTAATAAATATTAATAAATTTGAAATAATTATCTTCATTGTAAAAGATAATTTAATTGATCATTTAAAATTTTTTTATAAATGATCATAACGGTAACAATCATTGGGCGTAATAAATACTAAAAAAATTGAAATAATTATATGCTATGTAAAAGATAATTTAATAGGTCATTTAAAAATTTATTTATAAAAGATTATAACGGTAACGATCATATGACCTAATAAATGATAAAACGGTTGATATAACTATCTTTATAAAACTAATTTAATAGATTATTTAAAATTTCTTTATAAAATATCATAACGGTAACTATAATTGGGCTTTATAAATGCTAAAAAAGTTCACATAATTATCTTCTTTATAAAATATAATTTAATACATCATTTAAAATTTCTTTATAGAAGATCATAACGGTCACGATCATTGGGCTAATTTAATTATCTTCTTTGTAAAAGATAATTTAATAGATGATATAAAATTTCTTTTAAAAAAATCATAATGGTACCAATCATTGGGCCTAATAAATGCTAAAAAAGTTTACAAAACTCTCTTCTTTATAATACATAATTTAATAGATCATTTCAAATTTCTTTATAAATGATCATAACGGTAACAATCATTGGGCTTAATAAATGAAAAGATATTTGAAATAATTATCTTCTTTGTAAAAGATAATTTAATAGATGATATAAAATTTCTTTAAAAAAAATCATAACGGTACCAGTCATTAGGCTTAATAAATGCCAAAACAAGTTGACATAATTATCATTTTTGTAAAAGATAATTTAATAGATCATTGAAAATTTCTTTATAAAAGATCATAACGGTCACGAACATTGGGCCTAATAAATACTACATAAGTTCACATAATTATCTTCTTTGTAAAAGATAATTTAATAGATTATTTAAATTTTTTTATAAAAAATCATAATAGTAACAATCATTGGGTCATTAAAATGCTAAAAAAGTTCACATAATTATCTGCATTGTAAAAGACAATTTAATAGATCATTTCAGTTTTTTTATAAAAGATCATAACGGTAACGATCATTGGGCCTAGTAAAGGTTAACAAAGTTGACATAATTATGTTCCTTGTAAAAGATAATTTAATAGATCATTGAAAATTTCTTTATAAAAGAGCATAACGGTAACCATCATTGGGCCTAATAAATACTAAACAAGTTCACATAATGTTCTTCTTTGTAAAAGATAATTTAATAGATTATTTAAATTTTTTTATAAATGATCATAATGGTAACGATCATTGGGCCTTTCAAATGCTAAAAAGGTTGACATAGTTATCTACTTTGTAAAAGACAATTTAATAAATCATTTAACTTTTTTTATAAAAGATCATAACGGTAACGATCATTGAGCCTAGGAAAACTTAACAAAGTTGACATAGTTATGTTCCTTGTAAAAGATAATTTAATAGATCATTTAAAATTTCTTTATAAAAGATCATAACGGTAACGATCATTGGGCCTAATACATGCTAAACAAGTTGACATAATTATCTTCTTTATAAAAGATAGTTTAATAGTATATTTAAAACTTATTTTTAAAAGTTCATAATGGTAACAATTATTGGGCCTAATAAATGCTTAAACATTTGACATAATTATCTTCTATGTAATAGATAATTTAATAGATCATTTAAAATTTCTTTATAAAAGATCATAATGTTAACGATCATTGGGTCTAATAAATGCTAAAATGGTTAACATGATTATCTTCTTTATAAAATATAATTTAATAGATTATTTAAAATTTCTATGTAAAAGAGCATAACAGTAACAATTATTGGCCTAATACATGCTACAAAAGTTGACATAATTATCTTCTTTGTAATGGATAATTTAATACATTATTTAAAATTTCTTTATAAAAGATCATAACGGTAACGATCATTGGCCCTAATAAATGATAAGAAATTTGAAATAATTACTTTCTTTGTAAAAGATAATTTAATAGATCAGTTAAAATTTCTTTATAAAATATCATAACCATAATGATCATTGGGCCTAATAAATGCTAAAAAAGTTGACATAATTATCGTCTTCGTAAAAGATAATTTAATAGATCATTTAAAATTTCTTTATAAAAGATCATAACGGTAACGATCATTGGGCCTAATAAATGCAAAAAAAGTTGACATAATTATCTTCTTTGTAAAAGATAATTTAATAGATCATTTAAAATTTCTTTAAAAAAGATCATAACGGTAACCATCATTGGGCCTAATAAATGCTAAGCAAGTTGACATAATCATCTTCTTTGTAAAAGATTATTTAATAGATTATTGAAAATTTCTTTGTAAAAGACCATAACGGTAACAATCATTGGGCCTAAAAATGCTAAATAAGTTGACATCATTATCTTCTTTGTAAAAGATAATTTAATAGATTATATAAAATTTCTTTGTAAAAGTTCATAACGGTAACAATTATTTTGCCTAATAAATTCTAAAAATTTTGACATAATTATCTTCTTTGTAATAGATAATTTCATAGATCATTTAAAATTTCTTTATAGAAGATCATAACAGTAACAATAATTGGGTCTAATAAATGCTAAGAAATATGAAATAATTATTTTCTTTGTAAAAGATAATTTAATAGATCATTTAAAATTTCTTTATAAAAGATCATAACGGTAACGATCATTGGGCCTAATAAATGCCAAAAAAGTTGACATAATTATCTTCTTTGTAAAAGATAATTTAATAGATCATTTAAATTTTTTTTATAAAAGATCATAACGGTAACGATCATTGGCCTAATAAATGCCAAAAAAGTTGACATAACTATCTTCTTTGTAAAAGATAATTTAATAGATTATTTAAAATTTCTTTATAAAACATCATAACGGTAACAATCATTGGGCCTAATAAATGTTAAACAACTTGACATAATTATCTTCTTTGTAAAAGATTAATTAAAATTTCTTTTTAAAAGCTAAAAACGGTTACGATCATTGGACCTAATAAATGCTAAAGAAGTTGACATAGTTATCTTCTTTGTAAGAGATAATTTAATAGATGATTCAAAATTTCTTGATAAATGATCATAACAGTAACGATCATTCGGCCTAATAAATGCTAAGAAATTTGAAATAATTATTATCTTTGTAAAAGATAATTTAATACATTACTTAAAATTTCTTTATCGAAGATCATGACGGTAGCAATCATTGAGCCTAATAAATGTTAAAAAAGTTGACATAATTATGTTCTTTGTAAAAGATAATTTAATAGATTATTTAAAAATTTTTTATATAAGATCATAACGGTAAAAATCATTGGGCGTAATAAATGCTAAAGACGTTGACATAATTATGTTCTTTGTAAAAAGATAATTTAATAAATCATTTAAATTTCTTTATAAAAGATCATAATGGTAACGATTATTGGGACTAACAAATGCTAAGAAATTTGAAATAATTATCTTCTTTGTAAAAGATAATTTAATAGATTATTTAAAATTTCTTTGTAAAATATCATAACGGTAACAATCATTCGGTCTAATAAATGCTAAAAAAGTTTACATAATTATATTCTTTGTAATAGCTAATTTAATAGATCATTTAAAATTTTCTTGATAAAAGATCATAACGGTAACGATCATTGACTAATAAATGCTAAGCAATTTGAAATAATTATCTTCGTTGTAAGTAATAATTTAATGGATCAGTTAAAATTTCTTTATAAAAGATCATAACGGTAACAATCATTTGGCCTAATAAATGCTAAAGAAGTTTACATAATTATGTTCCATCTAAAAGATAATTTAATAGATCATTTAAAATTTCTTTATGAAAGATCATAACGGTAACGATCATTGGGCCTAATAAATGCTAAATAGGTTGACATCATTATCTTCTTTGTAAAAGATAATTTAATAGATTGTTTAAAATTTATTTGTAAAAGTTCATAACGGTAACAATCATTGGGCCTAATAATTGCTAAGAAATTTTAAATAATTATCTTCTTTATTAAAGATAATTTAATAGATTATTTAATATTTCGTTATAAAAGATCATAACGGTAACGATCATTGGGCCAAATAAATGCTAAACGAGTTGACATAATTATCTTCTTTGTAAAAGATAATTTAATAGATCCTATAAAATTTCTTTGTAAAAGATCATAACGGTAACGATTATTGGGACTAAGAAATGCTAAGAAATTTGAAATAATTATCTTCTTTGTAAAAGATAATTTAATAGATTACTTAAAATTTCTTTATAAAAGATCATAAGAAATTTGCCTCGGTGACACGATGGCTCACCAAATTGTAAATTTCCGTTTCTTGCTATTTTGGGTTTTGTCATGTTATGGATTCCTGTCCAGCCTTGGGATTTGGTTGTAAGCGATAAAACAATATAGCACTTTCAGACTTTGGTGTCCACTTTTTTTTTCCTTATTTGTCTCTCAATATTCTGTTATTTTACTTCATTAATTAATAAATAAATAAATAAAGAAATAAATAAGTACTAAAAAAAAGTGTTCCTTAAAAATATAACTTCTACCTTCATGTCTTCTTCTAAACTTTATCACTATATTAACCTTATACTCTTAAAAAGTATAATTTATAATATTATATATTACATAATTATATAATTATTATATAATAGAAATAGAATCTTTTGTATTCACAATTTATGATTATTTTACCTTTTTAAACATTTTATAACATCTCTCACTCTAAAAAATATAATTTTTCTTACATGAATAAATGCACATTTTCAAATCTAGTCATAAAGTTTAACAATTAAATGTCAATGTAAAGATCTCTACAATGATAATGTATACCGATTAAACTTTTATATATATATATATATATATATATTATATATACTCATATACTATATATAGAGGTAATATTCCATCTTTATTTGCAATTTTATTAATACATATTCTACCCTTATATCTATTTGAAAATTAAAAAATAAAATACTTTGTCAAAAGGAGATTTGAACCTACAACCTTAGGCTCCCTGAACATTAATTTTGCAATTAGACCAACCTTATAACCTTGATAATAAAATTACTTTAAAACATTTATATCCAACCTAAACATTAATTTTGCCACTAAACTAACCTTATAAACTTAATAATAAAATCTTTATATCCAACATCTATAATAGTTCTACTATTAATAATATATATATATATATATATATATATATATATATTATGATATATAATGGAATAGAACATGTCCACATTTTATGACTGTTTTACCCTTCTAAATATTTTATGACTGCTCTCATAATAATAAATGCATGTTCTACATTAAGTTTTATGATGCTCAATCTCATTCGTGCAAGACTTCCATATCTTACTAGCCTCTATACCAAAGCTAGCTCACAAGTTTTAATATATATACTTTTCTTAAGTAATTATCTATTCGATGAGAAACTTTTTTATTTACGGCAAAAAAAAATTTTAAAGAAGCATGATGTAAGCACAGAGGAAAACAACTAATATTATGATGATGGATTCCAAAAGGTCGGTTCTATTGATTTTTTACCTTTTAATATTTTACGACCTGCAGCTAGCATTGTCATAATGGGCTTGGCTAGGTGGTTCATCTTGATCTACCATGAGTTCAAATTGGGCCTAGCTAGAAAAATTGATGTTCCACAAAATAGAATAGATAATGGAACCCAACCCACCCAACTGCGAGTTAGGTGGGTTCAGGTCGAGGTGTCTTGTTGCCCTATTAAATCTCATTCTCCAATAATCTCTTTCAAGCCCTCACATTCACACTCACATTCATGTTCACACACAAACGCAATTATACTTACAGACTTACACAAAACAAACAAGCAAAAGGCAAAAGGAAATTCTCGTGTATTCTATTCTCATCTCATGACTGTTGTGGATTTAATATTATTTATAATTTGTATGTTAATGATATGGATCCACTACGTAGGTTAAGTTGTTGACTAACTCCTCATGGTCAATCCTTGGTTGTTAACGGCTTACATGGAAACTAGGTTTAGCCAATGGTTTAAGACCCCTATTTTATTTTCTATGATTTCATAATTTATTTTTAAATATATTTTTAGTTTCTTAAATATTTTCAAATATTTATTTTAGTTCAAATAATTTTTTTCTTCACTTTTAGTCCCAATGTTTTTTTTTTATTTTGTATTACTCCCTTGTTTTTACAAGTTTTTTATGGACTCTGTTAAGTTTTTTTAAGAAATTGACTCTTTTAAGTAGTCCCCAAAATATTTTTCAATTTTCCTATAGATCTTTACTAAATGTTTCTTCACGTTTGGTCCTGAATTTTTTTCTTTTCTATTTACTATAAGACAATGATACACCAAGTTAATAAAAAAATACAAAATAATTTTTTCTAAGAACTAAAAAAATTAGGAATAAAAATTATATAACAAATTTTGGGAATAAAAAATAAATTTTATTTTTTTTGTTGGATTAAGGATGAAATAAATTATTTGTCATCTGTATTCTCATTTTCATTCTTTGGACTATGTTTGTATAGGTCATGGAAAAATAAAATAAAAAAGATTGAAATATAATAGAATGTGATAAATTGATAAGAAATGCAATAAAAATTTTATTTTATATATTTTTAAAAAAAGAATAGAATAGAGTTCTAATGTTTGGATAAGTAGCATGGATTCTATTATGGGATATGTCCCTATTATATTTAACATTTTTATGAATTATTCAAAAAACTTTTTTAATTTTTTTACTTTTGTTATAATGATCCAAGTATTTTATGTTTATTACGTCAATCTTTTTCCTAAGTTAAAAAATACTACGGTAATTCCTCTTGAGGGATTAAAGTAGTAATGTAAAAAATAGAATAATAATAGAAATACTCTATTAAGTTGGGAAAAACAATTCTTAATCAAATAGGCTTGGATATGCAATAAATGCATAATGCCCACGAGTTGTTATTTTGTGAAAATTGACAGTTCATATTATTGGTTCAGCTTACAGTCCAAGATCTTCCTGAATTTCCTTCCCTAGCTCATGAAGAAGTGGAAGAAAAGTTGGACATTCCTTATGTCCCAACCAAAGCACCAGTTACCAGTGTCGCTGAAGAGTCTATGAAAAGAAAAGGTATCTGACGTTCCAACCAAAAAATTACTTTAAAATATTGATATCCAACATACATAATTGTCCAATTATATTTATGATGTATAATCTATGATATTATATTATATACTATATCTATACATCTATATGTATACTATATCTATACAACAACAATAATAATAATAACAATAATAATAATAATAATAATAAAAATAATAATAATACAACAACAATAATAACAATAATAATAATAATAATAATAATAATAATAATAATAATAATAATAATAATAATAATAATAATAATACAATAGATAATAATCATAATGATAATGATGATGATGATGATGATAATAATAATAATAACAATAATAATAATAATAATAATAATAATAATAATAATAATAATACAATAGATAATAATAATAATAATACAATAGATAATAATAATAATAATAATAATAATAAAAATAATAATAATACAATAGATAATAATTACAAATAAAAATTTAGAGTATAATAATTTATTTATTCTATCCTAACTCCAATAAAATAATTTCAGTCTTAATTAAAATCATTTAGATAATAACTCCAATAATAATTTACAATATTAATATATTTCAATTAAAATCACAATAATAAAATCGATAACCATTCTTTTACTAAAAATTATTGTTCGGATTAAAATATTTTTTTACTAAAGTATTAATGTCTATTTTATTATTTTATTTATTATATATATAATGCATTTTTAAAGTAAAATTAAAGAAAAACTTATTTTGGTTGAGCAAGAAGCCTCTTGCAGATAAATATGTGGGAAAGAGCGTGTTAAAACGAGTGGGAATGTTGTGCAACGAAAATGGTGACACAAACACCGAACGCTTTTGGCTCCTCATTTACATTCCAAAATCCCTCTCTTCTCCATTCCCTTCCAATCACTACTCTCAATTCTATTAACTGCAGAACTGCTTCCGAGTCACCCACACCCAAGAACCGTTCCTTTAACAACAACAACACTCGTAAGAACAAAGGTATCACTTCTGATTCGCATCCTTTTCCTTCGCCTCCACTTCCAACGCCTCTGCCCAAACCACCGGCGGGGTTTGTCGTCGACCAGCGCGGCAAAGTTCTCACTGCTTCTAGAGACCCTCTCGCCACTCTAGTGAGTTCTTTTTCTTTTCTTTTTCTTTGAAGATTGAATGTAAATTATCTTTTTCTTTTATTTTCTTTCAAGATTGAATGCAAATATAATTTGTACAGAACCTATGGTTTTAGACGGTTTCTTGGACCGTCAGATTTTACTCCAAAGTTTCTTCACATGGTTAACAGGTTGATCCGGCAAATAACCTTTCCTTGGAATGTGTTGTGAGGAGACAGTTCACGAGTTCTCAAGGAGATGATTGCATGTTACTCTGCCCAGTTGATATGTAAGTAAGATGTTTTCAAACACCAAATCCTGTTATGCTTGAATTTCGTTAACGTTTCTTTTCATCATCATTTGCTGACTATACATTGCGGAGTCTTCTTACAGGCCTATCCAGATGTTGAAGAATACGAGTGATGGATGGTTGGATGTAAATTGCCACTCCTTATTCCAATTTTGTTTCTGTATTCTTGATTTAGGAGTAAATTGTCTTGATCTAATGAATAAAAATTTCAAAAATGGAATCAACATTTAATCTTTATATTGAAATGGTCTTATTTTATATTACAACTAAATAATGAACTCGTTATAGAAGATTGAACACTTAACCGTGTTTGGCAGTTGATATATTTATGAAATAGGCAACTAATTTGGTTCTGTTTAACTTTTTTGATAAAACACAATAGCTGCCTTTGATTTGATCTGTTCTTAGTTTCTTATAACTGACCCCACTTGGTAGAATTTGAATGCTTCATTCAATTCATGTTTTATTTCTGCTTTAGGTTAGTGATGAGGAGCTTGAATCTATTTTGCCCGCTGCTGCTTATGCACTTGCCAAGATACGCCTGTATCTAGTTTATAGTGGGTATGTCCGTCTTCTACCATGATTCAAAATGTCATAGAATTTTGTTTGATGACTAAATATTTATGTCTGTCCATACTAGATATTGTTATACAGCTCGCGGTGGTTTTTGTTATTCAGAAGAGGATATATTTGACTTTCATACAGGCAAGAAATTCTTTGCTTGTTCTTTTTACTCTAATGTCAATGTCTTATGTTTAGATTAACATGGAAAATGTTCTAGTTTTCAATATGGATGTTAATGTTGCAAAGATTCTAGAGTATTTGGCGGTGTTATCACATACTCTGTCACCAGCTTATGGCCAAAAACATAACAGACAAGACGAGTGGATGTTGACTTCCACGCCATGGTGCTGTGGTGTCCTTAATTTAGGCCCACAAACCTAAGGGACTTATGCCCAACTAATGTGGTTCTAGAGTTTTAAAAAATGTAAGGTGTGATACGCACATTTTGTATTTGCACGTGGGAGGGGTGCAATATGCTCCAGCACAATAGGAAACAGTAGTTATGACTTATGAGGGCCATCAAAGAGCACATAAAATAAATAGGTGTGATACTAGATACCTCATTATCATGTTTAGGTTACACATAGTATGGCTTGCTGAGATCTTGAGTCTTTTTCTTTGGCTTTAGAATTCCTCAGAGGGCTGTGTTCTCTAGCATGAATAGTTTGTGGATACATCCTTTTTAAGCTTGGTCATGCATTTTGTTCTTTTCTCTTTGCTTTTAAAGCCATCTTTCTAGTGAAGATATATAGCTTTCTCTTTGTTCTATGCCCTTCATAAACTTAGTCATAATTTTTTTGCTTCTTTGTGATCAAATCTCCCTTTCAAATGAAAAAGACTTTACTAGCATACAAACATAAAAATAATTGGAGTTGCTGAAGATTATTTATCGTAGACCTGTTTATTCTAGTATATTCTTATGACATTAACCGGTGGCTGCTCCTCAAGATAATAAATTCTTTTACCATCAGTATGTTAAATTTTATCGACTCATTACTGTCTCTTTGTTCTATGCCCTTCATAAACTTAGTCATAATTTTTTTGCTTCTTTGTGATCAAATCTCCCTTTCAAATGAAAAAGACTTTACTAGCATACAAACATAAAAATAATTGGAGCTGCTAAAGATTATTTATCGTAGACCTGTTTATTCTAGTATATTCTTATGACATTAATTGGTGGCTGCTCCTCAAGATAATAAATTCTTTTACCATCAGTATTTTAAATTTTATCGACTCATTACTTTCACAATTGTCTATCTAGATGTATCAAAACTAAACACGTAATACTATGCAAACATGACAGCTTCAGGTTTTTTAAGATGACTTGATTTATTTCTCTCTCCTTCTCAATTTTCATGTGTAAGTTGGGTCAATAATTTTTTTGGTAAAGCAAATATTTCTTACATGCCTTTTCATCCATAAGAATTATGGCATGTTTTCTGTATAACATCCCAATTTTTATGAGTCGTAATTATTGATAAATAATTTCTTTATTGCATGCTTGTATGATGTGTTTAGTTTACAAATAATTACAAGAATAATTTTAATTTAGGAAAATAATTTTTTATTGCTATTATTAAATTTAAGAAAAAATAATATTTGATATGGTAACTATAAAAATTAACTGTTAAAGTAGAAGAAATTAAATAATTATTGAAGTAATTAATGTTTTCTTAGATTGTTTAAGAAGAGATAGATGTAGCTAAAGATGATTGTGTTTTAAATTTTATATAAGTAGGAAATAAATTTTTTTAATTTAAAATAATTTAAAGGGGTGAAATACTTGTTATGCACATAAGCACATTTAAGTGAGACCTAGTAGACTTCACACAAAGGAGGCGTGAGTCTCTTATAAGGTATGTTAGAGAAGAATTTCTTCTTCTTCAAGCACAATGGGTAGGGTAGTGTAGGGTTTAGGGTAGCCTATGGTGGGCATGCTAGGCTAGGGCATGCTAGGGTAGGCTAGGCTTAGGTAGGGTTGGGCTAAGGTAGGCTAGTGTTAGGTAGGGTTGGGCTAGGGTAGGGTAGGGTAGGGTAGGTTAGGGTAGGCTAGGCTAGGTTAGGGTAGGCTTGGCTAGGTTAGGTTAAGCTAGGCTAGGCTAGCCTAAGGTAGGGTAGGCTAGGGTAGGGTAGGCAAGGGTAGGGTAGGCAAGGGTAGGGTAGGGTAGGGTAGGCAAGGGTAGGGTAGGGTAAGGTAGGGTAGGGTAGGCAAGGGTAGGGTAGGGTAGGGCAGGAAAGGCAAGGGTAGGCAACAGTAGGCTAGGCTAGGGCAGGCTAGGCTAGGGCAGGCTAGGGTAGGCTAGGCTAGGGTAGGCTAGGGTAGGCTAGGCTAGGGTAAGGTAGGCAATGCTAGGCTAGGGTATGGTAGGCAATGCTAGGCTAGGTTAGGATGGGGTAGGCTAGGATAGGGTTGGCTAGGCTAGACAAGGGTAGCCTATGGTAGGGTAGGCTAGGATAGGGTTAGGTAGGGTACCCTACGGTAGGGGTAGGGTAAGGTAGGGTAGGGTAGGCAATAGTAGGGTAGGCAAGGCTAGGGTATGGTAGGGTAGGGTAGGTTAAGCAAGGGTAGGGTAGGCAACAGTAGGCTAGGGTAGGGTATGGTAGACTAGGTTAGGATATGGTAGACTAGGTTAGGATATGGTAGACTAGGTTAGGATATGCTAGGTTAGGATAGGGTAGGGTAGGCAAGGATAGGGTAGGTAGGCTAGGGTATGGTAGGCTAGGGTAGGGTAGGGTAGGGTAGGCTAGGATAGGGTAGGCTAGGGTAGAGTAGGGTAAGATATGGTAGGCTAGGGTAGGATATGGTAGGCTAGGGTAGGCTACGGTAGGGTAGGCTACGGTAGGGTAGGCTAGGATAGGGTTAGGTAAGGTAGTGTTATGTTAGGGTAGTGTTAGGCTAGGCTAGGCTAGGGTTAGGCTAAGGTAGGATTAGGCTAGGGTAGGGTTAGGCTAGGCTAGGGTAGGTTAGGCTAGGCTAGGCTAGGCTAGGGTAGGCTAGGGTAGGCTAGGCTAGGCTAGGCTAGGCTAGGCAAGAGTAGGGAACACTAGGTTAGGCTAGGCTAGGCTAGGTTAAGCTAGGCAAGAGTAGGCAACACTAGGTTAGGCTAGGCTAGGCTAGGTTAGGCTAGGCTAGGCTAGAGTAGGGTATGATAGGATATGCTAGGGTAGGTAGGTTAGGCAAGGTTGGGGTAGGCAACAGTAGGATAGGGTAGACTAGGTTAGGTTAGGATAGGGTAGGTTAGGTTAGGATAGGGTATGGTAGGCTAGGGTAGAGTAGGGTATGGTAGGCTCGGATAGACTAGGGTAGGGTAGGCTGGGATAGGGTTAGGTAACGTAGTGTTAGGTTATGGTAGCGTTAGGTTAGGTTTGGCTAGGGGTAGGCTAAGGTAGGGTAGGCTAGGCTAGGCTAGGGGTAGGCTAGGGTAGGGTAGGCTAGGTTAGGCTAGTGGTAGGCTAGGGTAGGGTAGGGTAGGCTAGGCTAGGCTAGAGTAGGCTAGGATAAGCAACACTAGGCTAGGGTAGGGTAGGGTAGACTAGCCTAGGTTAGGATAGGCTAGGTTAGGGTAGGCTAGGCTAGGCTAGGGTAGGTTAGGATAGGGTAGGCTAGGTTAGGATAGGATAGGGTAGGCTAGGTTAGGATAGGGTAGGCTAGGTTAGGATAGTGTAGGCTAGGATAGAGTAGGGTAGGCTAGGGTAGGGTACGGTAGGCTAGGATAGACTAGGGTAGGCTAGGATAGACTAGGGTAGGCTACGGTATGGTAGGCTGGGATATACTAGGGTAGGGTAGGCTAGGATAGGGTTACGTAAGGTAGTGTTACGCTAGGGTAGGGTAGTGTAGGGTAGGGTAGGCTAGGCTAGACTAGATAGGCTAGGGTATGCTAGGCTAGACTAGATAGGCTAGGGTATGCTAGGATAGGGTAGGGTAGAGTAGGGTAGCTAGGATAAGGTTAGGTATGCTAGTTTTAGGTTATGGTATGGTTTGGGTAGGGTTAGGGTAGGCTAGGATAGGGCAGGCTAGGGTAGGGTAGGGTAGGTTAGGGTAGGCTAGTGTTGGCAATATTAGGTTTGAGTAGGCAACACTAGGCTAGGCTAGGGTAAGGTAGACTAGGCTAGGATAGGATAGGCTAGGCTAGGCTAGGTTAGGCTAGGCTAGGCTAGGCTAGGCTAGGGTAGGGTAGGTTAGGATAGGGTAGGCTAGGTTAGGATAGGGTAGGCTAGGTTACGATAGGATAGGGGCTAGGCTAGGCTAGGTTAAGATGTGGTAGGGTAGGTTAAGGTAGAGTAAGGTAGGTTGGGATAGAGTAGGGTAGGGTAGGCTAGGATAGGGTAAGGTAAGGTAGTGTTAGGTTAAGGTAGGGTTAGGGTAGACTAGGGTTACGGTAGGGTAGGGTAGGTTAGGCTAGGCTAGAGTAGGCAACAGTAGGCTAGGGTCGGATATGGTAGGGTAGGCTAGGTTACTATGGGATAGGGTAGGCTAGGTTACTATAGGATAGGTTAGGATATGATATGCTAGGTTAGGATAGGGTAGACTAGGCTAGGATAGAGTAAGGTAGTTCAGGATAGGATAGAGTAAGGTAGGCTAGGATAAACTAGGGTAAGGTAGGCTAGGATAGGGTTAGGTAAGGTAGTGTTAGGGTAAGGTAGGGTAGGGTAGGCTAGGCAACAGTAGGCTAGGCTAGGGTAGGGTAGGGTAGGGTAAGGTAGAGTAGGCTAGGTTAGGATAAGATAGGCTAGGTTAGGATAGGCTAGGATTGACTAGGCTAGGTTAGGATAAACTAGGTTAGGATAGGGTGGGCTATGTTATTCTAGGCTAGGATAGGGTAGGGTATGGTACGCTAGGGTAGGTAGGGTAGGATACGCTAGGCTAGGCTAGCATAGGGTAGGGTAGGTTAGGGTAGAGTAGAGTAGGCTAGGATAGAATAGGGTAGACTAGACTAGGTTAGGCAAGGGTAGGCTAGGCTAGGGTAGGGTAGGGTAGGGTAGGCTAGGGTAGGGTAGGGTAGGGTAGGCTAGGATAGGTTAGGTTAGGTTACGTTAGGGTAGGCAAGGGTAGGGTAAGGTAGGCAATGCTAGGCTAGGTCAGAATAGGGTAGGCTAGGATAGGGTAGGCTAGGCTAGATTAAGTAGCCTACGGTAGGGTAGGCTAGAATAGGGTTAGGTAGGGTACCCTACGGTAGGGGTAGGGTAAGGTAGGGTAGGATAGGCTAGGATAGGGTTGGGTAGGGTAGGCTAGGCTAGGGTAGGGTAGGGTAGGTTAGGCAAGGGTAGGGTAGGCAACAGTAGGCTAGGGTAGGGTAGGGTAGACTAGGTTAGGATAGGGTAGGGTAGGCTAGGATAGGGTAGGCTAGGGTAGGATAGGTTAGGGTAGGGTAGGGTCGGCTAAGGTAGGCTAGGCTAGGCTAGGGTAGGGTAGGGTCGGATAGGGTAGGGTAGAGTACGGTAGGCTAGGCTAGGATAGACTATGGTACTGTAGGCTAGGGTAGACTACGGTAGGGTAGGCTAGGATAGGGTTAGGTAAGGTAGTGTTACGTTAGGGTAGCGTTAGGCTAGGCTAGGCTAGGCTAGGGTTAGGCTAGGCTAGGGTAGGTTAGGCTAGGTTAGGCTAAGGTAGGTAGGGTAGGGTGGGGTAGGCTAGGCTAGGCTAGTGTAGGCAACACTAGGCTAGAGTAGGCAACACTAGGCTAGGTTAGGGTAGGCTAGGCTAGGCTAGGTTAGGGTAGGGTAGGAGTAGGGTAGGGTAGGGTAGGCTAGAGTAAAGTAGGATAGGATAGGCTAGGGTAGGCTAGGGTAGGGTAGTTAGGGTAGACTAGGTTAGGTTAGGATAGGGTAAGCTAGGTTAGGATAAGGTAGGGTAGAGTAGGGTATGGTAAGCTCAAATAGACTAGGGTAGGGTAGGCTAGGGTAGGATACGGTAGGGTAGGGTAGGGTCAGCTAGGGTAGGCTAAGGTAGGCTAGGCTAGGCTAGGGTAGGGTAGGGTCGGCTAGGGTAGGGTAGGGTCGGCTAGGGTAGGGTAGAGTAGGGTAGGCTAGGCTAGGATAGACTAAGGTAGGGTAGGCTAGGATAGACTACGGTAGGGTAGGCTAGGATAGGGTTAGGTAAGGTAGTGTTAGGTTACGGTAGCGTTAGGCTAGGCTAGGCTAGGCTAGGCTAGGCTAGAGTAGGCTAGGGTAGGCAACACTAGGCTAAGGTAGGGTAGGGTAGACTAGCCTAGGTTATGATAGGCTAGGGTAGGGTAGGTAGGGTAGGTTAGGGTAGGCTAGGGTAGGCTAGGCTAAGGTACGCTAAGTTAGGATAGGGTAAGGTACGCTAGGTTAGGATAGGGTAGGCTAGGCTAGGTTAGGATAGGCTAGGCTAGGTTAGGATAGGCTAGGCTAGGATAGAGTAGGGTAGCTAGGGTAGGGTAGGCTAGGGTATGGTAGGGTAGGCTAGGGTATGGTAGGGTAGGCTAGGATAGACTAGGGTAAGCTACGGTAGGGTAGGCTAGGATAGACGAGGGTAGGGTAGGTTAGGATAGGGTTAGGTAAGGTAGTGTTAGGGTAGGGTAGGGTGGGCTAGGCTAGGCTAGGCTAGAGTAGGCTAGGGTATGCTAGGATAGGGTAGGGTAAGCTAGGTTAGGATAGGATAGGGTAGTCTAGGGTAGGCTAGGATAGGATAGGGTAGGCTAGGTTAGGATAGGGTAGGCTAGGTTAGGATAGGATAGGCTAGGTTAGGATAGGTTAGAGTAGGGTATACTAGGATAGCGTAGGGTAGGCTAGGATAGGGTAGAGTAGGGTAGGCTAGGATAGGGTAGAGTAGTGCTGGTGTGTCCTAAAGTTTAATATCAATGTTAATACTTAGTGCATACAAGGAAAATGGGGGTGCAAGTTTTGTTTTCAAGATCACAAAGATACTAATCTCAACTTCTATGAAGCGGAACTGCAATAGATGAAGAGACTGAATTTAATGCCTTGGCAGTATGTGGTTTTATTCTTACAAAGTGATGTTCCTTTTGGTTCAATTTGAATCTATTCATTTGCATGGTTTGGGTTGTTTTACACATGGAAGGAAGAAGTTGCGCTCGTTGATGCGTTGTTGGGTAAAAGATAATCCCATATTATTTTTTGCAATGAAGCTGTCACATTTCTACCAATTTCGCTTTAGCGAGTGTTTGCTTGCATGTTAAAGAAGGAAGCTACTATTTGTGACTTCTACCTTAACGCTGATCAAAGGTGAAACCAAGCATGCAAATAGTATTTTCTCTCTTGGAATGTCATGTCGGTCTGTCTGCATATCAACAAATATTTTTTTAGAAGCTGGGAGAAGAGGGATAGAATGGCTCCTTTTGTCTATGTGATCAATTTTGAATGTATGCTTACGCCTTTTCTTTTGGAGTTTAATTTTGATATTTGATACACTATAGATGTAATTTTTTATATTGTTAATTTTAATTACCTTTAATATGACTTTTGAAGTAATTAGTATTATACTAACCAATATGTTAGTATCAACACAAAAGAAAAAGAAGTATGTCGGTATTAATCAATATTTAATAACAATGTAAAATTTTACTGTAAGTGCTATTAAATTCTTATATGGTTGTATGCATATGATGTATTATTATTTAGGAAAGATATATTTTTGTTCTCTTACAAATTTCAAAATTACAATTATAGTCTGCTAAAATTTTGTTATGCATTTTTTTTTCTAATTTTAAGATGCATAATTTTTTATCTTCTAAGTGATTTAGTGTTTTTGTTTTAGACTAAATATGCACAAGTAAACTTGGATTACTTATTTTGGAGGTATTAAGATTAACATGAGATGCTATAGAATAGGTAACATGGATGGATTTGTCAGAAAGCCAATTCAAGGTGATGGATTCCATAGGACTCTTATTTACATATATTACATCAATATTAGAAAGTGCTCACACTATCACATTCACATACACTAAAAAAGATAGATATAACAATAAATAAAAACAAAAAACCCAGATATAGAATTATAGATACTATTAGAATTCATAAATTTAGCAACAATGCAATTGACAAAAATCTGAAACAAAGAAAGAGAAAGCAGCAGAGAAAGAGCAAGAAATCAGAGAAAATCTGAAAACAACATTTAAAGAATGATAAAACAAAAAAGAATTAAAAAACCAAAGAGCGAAGAAATGTAGCCAGTAGTGAGCAATGTTTTTAAAACTAGATTAGTCAAGGCACTCATTTAAGATTCAATGATTTTACTGTAGTTGAATAAGGTTTTAACCATTATTAATAAAATAGATAATACATAAATTATATTAAAAGACATAATATCATAAGTTATAATACTAAACTAAAAATATAGCATAATTATATAAGTTGTTAAAATTTAAAGTACGTACAAGAGTTCAAAACAAACAATATAATACATAAGTTGAAGTTTCAGCCATATACTTGAATCAATATTTATTAATAATAACAATTTTACATTTATAATAGAAAAGAAAATGAAAAATATTTTATATTAATTTTTTTAATAAAAAAATTAAAACAATGTTGTCATAAGCATCTTCACTGGTTTTCCTATTTTTTGACTGATTTTTCTTCAGGCCAGTTCTCAGATTTAATTGAATGGGTTCCTTACTGGTTCACTAGTTTGATTTGGTTTTCAGAACATAGGTAGTCTCCAAAGCTACCCTTATTCTGATAAAGTAATTGTTCTCTTATTCATTCTTAAATGTACTTAACATGAACCACAACACCCCGTGGGACTGTTAGAGGAAGCATTTAGAAACTAACTTTCCAAGTTACCATAAAACATCAGTACATTATATTTCCTAAAAGTTGTGGATCTTAAAGAAATTTTTCAAGATAGTTTCATTTTAATTACTACATAGTTATATATGCTAACCTATCCCATGTAAAATAACTATTTTAAAGATGAAATGTAGGTATTTGAATTTATTATGATATTAAATGGGCACCTCCTTTTTGGCTACTAATAATTATTTCATGTTTGATGCAAGGACAAATAGATTTTGATGACAAAAACAGCTAGGAGTATCTCTTCAAGGACTACTACATAGATCTAAAACAAAAACTATTGCTAACATTTGATGAACTTTTTCAAGCTAAAAACCCATGTAAGGGATATGATATGCTTCATTTCAAAGAGGAGTCACCAGATGAACTTTTTTATGCCACCAATAATAAAGGATCAGATTCAGATAGCTCATACGAGAATGTAGATTTAAGTGGTTCAAAAAGAAGAAAGGCCAAGAAATGGGAAAAGTCCCATTCCAAATATGGAAATTCATATAGTGTAGGGACAAAGCTTTGTGGGCTCTAGAGATGACACCTAGGAGTGGGCGTCAAAAGAGCTTTTGGAGTTTGTTATGCACATGAGAAACGGAGACAAATTTGTTTTATCTCAATTTGATGTGCATACTCTTTTGCTCGAGTACATTAAAAGAAATAATCATCGAGATCCTGGTCGTCAAAGTCAGATTATTTTTTATGCAAGGCTTCAAATCTCTTTGGAAAACCAAAAGTGGGACATTTTGAAACGTTAAAGCTTCTTGAACTCCATTTCCTTCTAAAAGAGGATTCCCAGGTTAAAGATCTACAGGAAGTGTTGTTGACACTAAAATTAGTCATTTGGAAGGTGATGGCAATCCCAATTTATATACTAAAACTAGCAAAGATAAGAGACGTAAAAATTGTAAAAAAGGTGATGTGAGAGGATTTCAAACTAATATTGATGATTATCCAGCCATTGATAACCATAATATTAATTTGATTTATCTAAGATGTAATTTGGTGGAAGATCTACTCAAAGATAAAGAGAAGTTCCATGATAAAGTTGTTGGTTCTATTGTGAGAATAAGAATTTCATAGTGGTCAGAAGCAGGATTTGTATAGGCTGGTAAAGGTTGTAGGTAAATAATTCATCTAAACAACAACCTTCAATTTTTTTTAATTTTTTTAATATAAAGTAAAGGATAAATTGCAATTTTGTTGTCATTTTAGTCTATTTCTAAAAATTCGTGATTATAGTCTCTATTTTTAAAAATCCACCATTTTAATAAAAGACAAGTGAATTAAAATTGTGAAAGTCCAAAATAAAAGGACTAAAATTGTAAACTTTAAAAAATTAAAATAAAGGAACTAAAATTGTCAATTCCAAAAAATAGAGTATCTAAATTGCATTTTAGCCAAAAATAAACTTAAATTTTTCGTTTTCTTTTTAATTATGTACGTGATCAGGTACATGCAAAAGAGCAGAGCCATATAGAGTTGGTAAAAGGATAACAGATATCTTGTTAGAAATCTTAAATTTAAACAAGACAGAGATTGTATCAATTGATATTATCTCAAATCAGCAGTTCACAGAGGTTATTCGATGCCAGCATTTTTACCTCTCCCTTTTGTTTATGATAGTTTGTTATTGTTTGACTTATACAGTCATTCTTTCTAAAAGTAATATCTCATTCACTTTAAAACTTGGCATGGTAATGGTCATAGTGGAACTTTAAACTCTAGTACATCCTAGTTGCATGAAGGGTGATATTCCACTTGATAATCAACTATACTTAATATCTGTGGCTTTGATTGGTTAAAAAAAAGACTACAGGCAACTTCACAGCCACAATTTTAACTAAAGTACTTCAACTGGTCCTCCAAATATGAGTCTACCATAATTGTTGTTTCTAAAGAAATCCCACCACATTAGCCCTTCAAGACATTGAATTCATCCTTTTGTGTCATCAATTTAGTTCTTCATGAGGGCAAAATGTTTTATACTATAATGGACTCTATTTTGGGGACAAAAATATTTAGATGACTAATGAAGTGATCAAGATGCACTAATCTTTGGATGTGGCTAATTTAATATTTGACTCTTAACCATATGACGGTGGGAATAAATTATTTCTGTATTTTAGATTTTTTCCGAATTGATAATTTGTATAGATTAAACTTAGATGGGTGTATCTCTTTCCTTAAATAAATCTTTGGGTTTCTTTTAGGATGAATGCAACTGTCTCTGCCAAAAGCATAAAGTGTAGCCTTATAAATCAACTAACTGTGGTAATTTTATCTTCAATAAACTCGTATCAGGTAAGAGATCTTATACTCTCTTTAATTGTACTAGGACACAAATATGTTCTTATAGTGTGACATTCAGGACAAAGCATTGGTGCTTCAGGTGGTTAGAGTAAAAGATGTGAGTTGTTTTTTTATACCCTTAGTGCTAGCCTTTGTGAAGTGTATGCTCACACATTTTTTAAAATTGCTAGTTTCATTTATTGTGATTTTATTGATGTATTGAAGAAAGTTACCTTCAATTTACAGATGAAGTTTTTTTTATGTATAATTTTAGTACAATGCTAATGAAAATTAGATTGATGAAAATTAAATTCTCATTTAACAAGAGTCTTGACAATTATTATATGTTCTGTCTTATTACATCCATAATTTGGATTGATCAATGGTAGGGAAAGGATCATGATATTTTTTGTAGTTAAAATTTCTCAATGATTATCCTAAGGTTAAATCAATAGGGGCCTAGTATTAGTAGACTAACATTCAGGTTCTCTTATTTATGATATAAACTGTTTCAAATAAAATTTATATATTCACTTTGGAAGTCAATGAAGGATTGCTTTCACTCTGGAAGTTTACTGCTTGTCCCAATCAATTTAAATTGTCAAGTTAAATTCTTTGTGCATGTTCATTAACTCCTCATTTCATTTTCTAACAGTTTATTGTCTTCTAGTCAACCTTGTTTCTATGAATTTTGAAATATATTTTCTGGTCTTGGTAATCTAATTTAAATGTTTATTTTTCTATTGCAATGGCTAGAAATAGAGATAGTGCAGCTGAGTCATTTCTAGGATAGAGCTAGTGAGAAAGGAGGTAGAAAAGAATATCCTTTGCTCTCAAGAAAAGTTCCAATATGATATCTGGCAGCATTTTGTTGCCTGTTGCTTTTTATTTCCTTGATGTTATTTTTCTTCCGGTGTCATTGCTGGATCTGTTTTATGACATTGATCATTTTATCAGGACTTGGGGAGAGAAATTTGTGGATTTTTGTTGATCCTTTTTATCAATTTGTTGTTGCAACTGTCCTTATAATTTCAAATTGATAATTCTTAAAATGTAATCTTGTCTAAATGAAGAAAATGGTTTAAAGGTGTTTTAAGTATACATTGTGATTTTCTAACTACTAGGGAATGTCATATGGTATATTTAATTGGTATGTTGGTCTTAACATATCTATTAAGGCTATTGAATGTCACGTATCCCATACTCAACTCTATCTTATTAATATGTTTTCCAATAAGATGTTTACTAA
Organism: Psophocarpus tetragonolobus; assembly: GCA_037954015.1. Lineage (NCBI taxonomy): Eukaryota > Viridiplantae > Streptophyta > Magnoliopsida > Fabales > Fabaceae > Psophocarpus > Psophocarpus tetragonolobus. The sequence goes on along the minus strand of CM075688.1, from coordinate 42,905,636 downwards.
ATAAATAGTTTTCTTGAGGTGTTTCTAGTAGGTTAGTTTCTAATAATTCATGCTTTTGAGCCTTGATTGTTTTTTTTCTTTCTACCGTTGTATTTATGAAGTTTTTAATCTTGGTAAAGTTCATCTATGAATTATAAATGAGTTTAATTGGTATACACTGTCAGTGTAGAATATTTTTACACTGACATTCAATCATGACTTTTCATTTATGTGACTTTTAAAGTAGTAATGAGTAAAGTCAACAAATTTACCATGAATGAAGGGTTATGATTGAATATCAGTGTCAAAATTTTTATACTAACAGTGTATACAAATTAATCTCATTATAAATTAGAGGAGCGCTTGCAACCATTCTACTGTTGGTTAAAATTGGAAACTATAAAATCATGAGAGTAATTAAATAACATGTGAGATCCATAGTTTTTTTAATTTCTAATACATTTCAACCATTTATAGAGTATGTTCAAATGAGTTGCTAATATTCTCTTTAAATTATTAACTATTCTCTACATGTTTTGGGGAATGAATTGTCGAGTGAACTCTGACTGATCAAATTAAATAAATACATAAAGGTGACCAATCTATCTATATGAAATCTCAACATGCTCTAAACTCATCATATTTTATTAAACAGATGTTTGAACAAAATGTTATGAAAATTATTCTACTCAGGCAACGTCTAAATCTTATCTAGTGATATTTAAAAAAATTTGTACATATTGGATGACTTTTCATTATCTTTTCATGTTATCTAGTACTAGTCTTTCAATAAAAAAGGATAATAATCATTTTAGTTTTTATTCTTTAGGATAATGTTTCATTGCTACCTATTAGTTTATAATATGGCTATCATATTAATTTTAACCTGTATTTTTATTATTATTTGTGCTTGATAAAAAACTCTTGAGTTCTATTTGTGCTCCCTACTAGTTTATAATCTTTTCATGTTATTAATTTAGCCTTTCTCTACTTCTGCAGCACCATCTTCTACTGGAATAGCTCCTCCAGCTGTGAAAACTAATGAAACTAAAAACATGTGGAATTACCAAGATCCATCGAGAAAAGTTCAGGGACCATTTTCCATGGTACAGCTACGCAAATGGAGTAACACAAGATACTTTCCTGGTGATTTGAGGAATTGGAGAACAACTGAGAAGCAAGATGATTCTATACTATTAACAATTGCCTTGGTAGGAAATTTTTCTAAGGAACCATCCATGGTGGATAAAGTTCAATCAGTGCATGATTTACACTACCCAACATCGTTCTTTAGGAAGTCTACACAACATGGTATAGAAGGCCAAGTTGGAGAAAGACCAATATTTGATCAAAATAGTGGACCTTGGAATTCGCATAGTATGGTCTCGAGGACAAAGCACAAACCACATGAGGAAGTTGGAGATCTAAAGATAATATGAATTCTTTCCAATTGCAAATGAGATACCCAAGGCATGACTACAGTTACTGGATGATGTTAACAATTAAGGATTTGTGGGCCCATCTTGGCAGAACACTACCCAATTGCAAATGAGATACCCAATTGCAACATGGTATAGAAGGCCCATCTTTGCAGAACACTACCTCGCTTAACACTGGATTTGTGGGCATGACTACAGTTACTGGATGATGTTAACAATTAAGGAAACTCAAAATGTCAAGATATAATCACACTTAGTTTTTATTTATAAAAGCATTATGTCACAAAAAAAATGGATAAAAGGAAATAAATTTCAATTAAATAACATAATTTGACCACAATTTCTATTGTCAGAGGAGATTGAATTTTTTGAATTAATATTTTTTGTATCAAATTTCCAATCTACTATAATTTTAAATTTTGATTTATGTGTACTTATGTTATGGAGATACTTCATGTTCAAAGTTATTTTCAGTAGAAATAAAAAAGTATAACATAAGAAAGGAAAAAAATAAATAAAAGAGAAATAGATGAATTAAAGTGAAAACTGAAGTTGTTTTGATAATAAGAAAGCGACATGTAACGGAAGAAAAATTATTAAAATTATTAATGGTTTACAAGGAAACTAGGTTTAGCCAATGGTTTAACATTCGTAATTTTTTTTTATGATTTCATAATTTCTTTTTATTTTAGTTTCTTAAATATTTTCAAATATTTATTTTGGTTCTAATAATTTTTTTCTTCACTTTTAGTCTTAATTTTTTTCTTTATTTTTTTCCCCTTGTTTTTATAAGTTTATGGACTTTTTTAAATTCTTTTATGCAATTGACTTTCTTAAGTAGTTCCCGAAATATTTTTCAATTTTTCTATCAATCTTTACTAAATATTTTCTTAACATAATAGAATAGAACAGAATAGAATAAGATAAATTGAAATGCAATAAAAATTTTTATTTTATAATAGAATGAGATAAATTGATAATAAATGCAATGAAAATTTCACTTTATTGTTTTAAAAAAGAATAGAATAAAGTACTAATGTTTGAGAAAATTGCACACTATTATGAGATTCGTCCTTATTATATTTAACATTTTTCTTATTGAAAACACTTTTCAATTTTTTTACTTTTGTCATAATCATCCAGGATTTTTATGTTCATTACATCAATCTTTTTCTTAAGTTAAAAGATACTACATCAATCCCTCTTGAGAGATTAAAGTAGTAATGTAAAAAAATAGAAGAATAATAGATATAATAAAGACAAACCTTAAGGTTTGTAATTTACTTTAAATTTTTGATTTTAAATATATTATGCATAAGAAATGGTGATGAAAATTAAATTTATAAATATAAAATAATTATGAATTAAATGACCTTTTAATCTCTAAAAATATAGCATATTTTTATGTTGATTTTTTGAAGATATATTTTTTTCTATTCTAGTCTACACTTTTAAGAAATAATGTTACTTAAAAGCAACAACATCTATGTTTGTTAGATAGTGACTCATCACCTTCTTTAAAAGTTTGAATGAGAGTTTCATATAACTTTCTTTAGATAAATTATAATTTTAATAGTTTACAAAAAATATAGTTTATTTAAAAATATTACATAAAATTATTTTTCAAACTTATAATAATATGGTAAATCATTTGGCTACTAAAGTCATTTCGTTAACATTGTTACTTTATGATAGAGACTAAAACCAATATTATTACACGATAATGAAACTAAAAATAAATCAAAATAAAAAATATTTAAAAGAACTAAGATAAAAAATCTTAAGTTGTCAACATACGATATTAAATTTTTTAGTTTTAGAAGTTAGCTCTAAGGCATGAAACCAAATTGAACATTTATCTTATTAGGGTCTCTCAGTTTTATACTAGCAACTACATCTTTAAGCGTATGTCCATTATAAAATAAGAATTTTTGCTTCAAGTAAAAAATCTCTTCTCCTGCATTAAAAAATTTGCTAATATTTTTTTTAGTTAATAGTTCACAATCTCTTTTGCATGTAAGTATATTTCCAAAAATTCTTTGAGTATGTGATTCTTAAACATTAAATTTTAAACTATATGAGACATATAAGTTAATATAACCCTCTTATTATATGAATTTTTGTATCTACAGCCATAAGTTTCATGTCTTTCAATAACTATCATTTTTAAATTTAATATCTTTAAAGATGAACACTATTATAATTTTAAAAATTATTTCTAAGATATTTTTCTTTTCAAGATGTGTGCAAGGTTACAGGAGTTAATAAATTTTATTAAAACTTTATATTATAAAATATTATAAAACAAATTTTATTAAAATATTATAAAAAAAATTTAATATTTATGATAGAAAATTTTAAATTATAAAATATAATTTTTTTCTTATGGTCTGTAATAATAAAAAAATTTAAAAATATTATATTTTAAACAAATTATAGTTATTAAAATACAAAATTTTTAAGATACCAGAAATTAGAATGGAGTTAAAAGGGGTAGGGATAATTTGAGGGTTTTAAGGTTTGATTTGAGAAAAAAAAGTTCTTAAATGTAACAGCAGCAATGTCAGGAATTTCTTTTTTATAAATACCCAACTATTTTAAAGCTATTTCAAATACAGTAACATTCTCCAATTCAATCTTCCCCTCTCACCCGCGCTTACTTTGTTCTTCTCCTCTCAAACCCATTCTCTCAAATCATTCTTCCCCTCTCAAACTCATTCTCTCAATTCAATCTTGCCCTCTCACTCGCTTACTCTGTTCTTGTTTTTCTTTTCTCTCTCCATCCTCTGTTCAATTGAAGGAGCTTTCTCTGATCTTTGACACCTTTATTGGTATCACCTGGACCTGAGGAACAAGAAGAACACCGATTGGTGGTCGATTTTGTCAACCTTTTTTGGGATATTTGAATGTTTTTGGTGCAACTATTAATGGCTTCTGTTTTCGGTGGAAAGGTTCTATCTTGGTGATGAAAATTATCAACACTCTTCTCTGAGGTAAGTTACATCTCGGTGGAAAGGTCTTAATGTTTTTCTTCAAATTCTATTTCTTTTGTTTAAGCTCTCTATTCCCAACAAATACTTCTTGTCTATCTTGATGTTCATTATTGATTTATGTAATATTTCCCGACGATCGTTTTCATTCTTAATTAACTTTATGATTAACATATAATTCTTGATGTTCATTATTAATTTATGTAATATAATTCATTGTCCGATCGACTATAATTCTTTTTCATTGGTTTGTTAATGTAAATTTTTCTCGACGTCTTGCATTATCATATAATTACTTAATGATGTTGAAGGGTATCATCTTTTCCAGTGTAGTTGCAAGATGAGATGTTAATTTCTATGCGCTCTCTAGATTCTTGATTTCTTTTTTGCGTTAATTTCCATGCGTCAAACACAATTGTCAGAAACTCTTTGACACATCTCTATCCTTCATGTCACCAAGTCTCCTCCCAATAACAGATCTCTGATAAAAAACTGATCCCTGCATTTATGCATGTTCCAGACATAAGCTATGCCAGGTCGCGTATGGTAAGATAATTTAAGTTTCCCGGAAATTGATGTAACCTTCTGAGATCTTGCGGCAACATTTCTATGATTCTGATTTCTTTTTTACCGGTTGTTAACCCTAACAATTGGTGTGTGCTATGGATGTTGAGACTTGGGAGACCAAAACTCCTCAATCCGTGAAAGTGGGTGGGCTTAAGTTTGAATAAAATAGATATGTTTTGAGTTTAAGTGAGTGAGGAACACAGATGAATTGATTTTAACAGGATTTTGAAACACATATTTCATAAAAAAAAAAAGCATTTTAGTTTTTAAGCATTATAGCTGGAATACACCATTGTTACAGTGAAACTGTTGTGATGTTATAGGAATTCTGTTGTGACGAAGGTTTGCAATGCAAAACTCCACTATGACACTGCCGCTATTTCTTGTGATTGATAACTTTGTATGTCAAACATGGAATATTTCGTTTTAAATCTCTCAACGAAAGTTTGTGATTAGCTTTTTCAATCTCAAATCTGTCCTGTAATTAATATTTTACTTAATTAGGCTTGATTTTCCTTCTTATAACTTTATTGTGTTATTTGTAGCTTTGGCAGGTTCTTTTGGCTATCAAAGCACTTATGCTGCCCCACGTGGAAAATGTCGAAACTTGGCTCAAATTTGCCTCTCTTTGCCGAAAAAGTGCACACATTAGCCAAGCAAAATCTACCTTAGTTAAACTTCTATAGGTTTGTGTTGTATACCTGGGCTAAGAAGTTTTCTATCTCATGTTAATTCTCCTTCTGAACATGTAATTTAAACTCTCATGTTAATTGAATTTGCTGAAAAGGAAAAAAATTAAATACCAATCTGTTAGTTAATTCTCATGTTAACAAAATAACTAAATTAATTTTTTTTCTTTTCATCTTTTGACTGAGTTTAAATTGTTAGTTAACTCTATTTAGTTATTTTTTCCTATAGAGTTGGATTTCCTCCATTTGTTACATTAATTTATGCCTTTCAGTTACTCATAGATTTAAGTATGAAAAATATAGTTTCTGGTAGGCTGTGTCTAAAAAACAAGAAAATTGCCTAATTACTAGAAGAAGTTTCAAGGTTAGGTTCTATATGCTTTAACTATGAATAATATTTCAGTTTGTTTAATGAAATAAATACTAGATTAATTGTGATAGGAAGTCATACTATGGATCTTGATCAAATTGGTATATATTAATATAATTACAATGTGTTAAATTAATGTACAGTCTAAATTATTATGATTAGCTATTTATAATGATCAAATTGCTCCCTCATTAACATATTATTTCTAGTAGAGTAGTAATTATTCTTTCAAATATTTATCACATGTTTGGAATAACCAGATGTTGAAATTGTAAGAGGCCTATTCATCAATGGCTGTTTTTTCAAAAGCTCTTTTAAAAAACTAATCTCTGCATTTATGCATGTTCCAGGCATAAGCTATGTCAGGTCACGTATGGTAAGATAAATGAGTTTCCTGGAAACTGATGTAACCTTCTGAGATCTTCCGGCTACATTTCTATGATTCTGATTTCTTTTCTACCGGTTGTTAACCCTAACAATTGGTGTGTGCTATGGATGTTGGGACTTGGGAGACCAAAACTCCCTCAATCCGTGAAAGTGGGTGGGCTTAAGTTTGAATAAAATAGATATGTTTTGAGTTTAAGTGAGTGAGGAATAGAGATGAACTGATTTTAACAGGATTGTGAGACACATATTTCATAAAAAAAAGCATTTTAGTTTTTAAGCATTATAGCTGGAATACACCATTGTTACAGTGAAACTGTTGTGATGTTATAGGAATTCTGTTGTGACGCAGGTTTGCAATGCAAAACTCCACTATGACACTGTCGTTATTTCTTGTGATTGATAACTTTGTATGTCAAATATGGAATATTTCATTTTAAATCTCTCAACGAAAGTTTGTGATTAGCTCTTTCAATCTCAAATCTGTCCTATAATTAATATTTTACTTAATTAGGCTTGATTTTCCTTCTTATAACTTTATTGTGTTATTTGTAGCTTTGGCAGGCTCTTTTGGCTATCAAAGCACTTGTGTTAAATTGGTATATATTAATATAATTACAATGTGTTAAATTAATGTACAGTCTAAATTATTATGATTAGCTATTTATAATGATCAAATTGCTCCCTCATTAACATATTATTTCTAGTAGAGTAGTAATTATTCTTTCAAATATTTATCACATGTTTGGAATAACCAGATGTTGAAATTGTAAGAGGCCTATTCATCAATGTCTGTTTTTTCAAAAGCTCTTTTAACAAAATTATTGTCACACTTGTATAAAAATTTATATCATGATGGAACTAATCGTGTTTACGAATATAATTAGCATAAATTTTGGATTATATGTTTTAATTATAATTTGTGAATTTATATAATTAAAATTTCTTATTAGGTTTGAGTAGATTAGTCCAAGGTAGGATGGGTAGGTTGGGTTATGTTAGGATGGGTGGGTTAGGAAGGTAGGGTATTGTAAGCTAAGGTAAGGCTATAATAAGTTACATCAAGGAAAATTATTCTAATATAAAATAAGGGAAGGTAAGATATGCTAGGAAAAATTGACTAGGTTAGCTTAAGGTAGTCTAAGATACGGTAGGGTTAGGTACATTAGGGTAGTTTCACACATGTTAGAGTATGATAGATTATGTAGGCTAAGGTAGGTAGGGGTAGGGTAGGTTAGGGCTAGGGTAGGGTAGACTACGATAGGGTAGGGTAGGACAGGATAGGTTAGGTTAGGGCTAAGGTAGAATAGGCTAGGTTAGGTTTGGGCTAAGGTAGTCTACGGTAAGGTTGGCTAGGCTAGGCTAGGCTAAAGTAAGGTAGGGTATGATATGGTAGGCTAGACTAGGGCAGGGTAGGGTAGGGTAGGGTAGAGTAAGGTAGAGTAGAGTAGAGTACGGTAGGCTGATAGGCTAGGGCAAGGTAAGGTAGTAGGCTAGTCTAGGATAGAGTAAGGTAGGGTAAACTAGGTAAGCTAGGGTTGGCTAGGCTAGGCTAGGCTATGCTAGACTAGGGTAAGCTAGACTAGACTAGGGTAGGGTATGGTAGGCTAGGGTAGGTAGGTAGGCAAGGCTAGACTAGGTTAGGTTAGGGTTAGGGTAGTTTATGGTAGGCTAGGCTAGACTAGGGTAGGTGGGGTAGGGTAGGCAGGCAAGGCTAAGCAAGGTTAGGTTAGTGCTAGGGTAGGCTAGGCTAGACTAGGGTAGGTAGTCAAGGGTAGGCTAGGGTAGGATAGAGCAGGCTAGGCTAGGGTATGATAGGATAACGTAGGCTAGGATAAGCTAGGCTAGGCTAGTCTAGAATAGAGTATGCTAGGGCAAGTAGGCTAGCCTAGGTCGGTTAGGGTGTAGGGGTAGAGTGGGGCTAGGGTAGAATAGGGTAGGGATGGTGGGATAAGTGTACGCTAGGATAGGGTAGGCTAGGATAGGGTAGGGTAGGGTAGGCTAGTTTAGGATAGAGTAGGGTACCGGTTACACTAGTGTAGGGTAGGGTAGGGTAGGGATAGGCTAAAGTAGTGGTAGGGTAGAGATAAGTTAGAGTAGTGGTAGGGTAGGGATAAGTTAGAGTAGTGGTAGGGTAGGGATAAGTTAGAGTAGTGGTAGGGTAGGGTAGAGTAGGGTAGGGGTAGGTTAGGGTATTCTAGGCTAACGTAGGTTGATATAGGCTAAGGTAGGGTAGGGTAGGATAGGATAGGGTGGGGTAGGGTAGGGTAGGGTAGAGTAGGGTAGGCTAGCATATGGTAGGGTAGGGTAGAGTAGGCTAGGCTAGGATAGGGTAAGCGAGGCTAGTCTGGATAAAGCAGGGTTAGGTAAGGCAAGGCAAGGGTTGGTAGGCTAGGGTAGGGTAAGGCTATGCTTAGGGTAGGGGTAGGGCAAGGTAGAGTATGGCAGGATAAGGGTAGTTTAGGATAGGGTAGGCTAGGATAGGATTGGGTTTAGGATAGGCTAAGTTCGGCTATTCTAGGCTAGGATAGGGTAAGATATGATAGAGTAGGGTAAGGTAAGCTAAGCTACTCTAGGATAGAGTAGGGTAGGGATATGACAGGCTAAGGTAGGGGTAGGGTAGAGTACGGTAGGTTCGGGTAAGGGTAGGGTAGAGTACGGTAGGCTAGGGGTTTTAGGGTTTGGGGTAGGGTAGACTAGGGAAGGGTATGCTAGGCTAGACTAGACTAGGCTAGGCTAGGCTAGCATAGGGTAGGGTAGGGTATTATAGGCTAAGGTAGGCTATTTAAGGCTAGGATAGTATAGGATAGGCTAGGGTAGGGTAAGGTAGGGTATGCGAGGGTAGGGTAGAGTAGGCTAGGTTAAGCTAGGGTATGATAGGGCAGGCTAGGATAGGGCCTGCTAGGCTAGTCTAGGATAAAGTAGGGTAGGATAGGGCAGTGTAGGTACGGTAGGGTAGGATAGGGCAAGGTAGGTAGGGTATGGCTAGGCTTAGGGTAGGAGTAGGGTAGGGAAGGATAGGCTAGGATAGGATAGGTTAGGCTATGCTAAGGTAGGCTATTCTAGGATAAGATATGGTAGGCTAGGATAGAGTAGGACTAGGGTAAGGTAGAGCACGACTAGGGTAGGGTAGGGTAGGGTAGGGTAGGGTAGGGATATGCTAGGCTAGGATAGGGTTAGGGTAGGGTAGAGTATGTTATTTTCCTTCCAGTGTTATTGCTAGATTTGTTTTATGACATTGATCACTTTATCAGGACTTGGGAAGAGAAATCTACGGATTGTTTTTGTTGATCCTTTTATCAATTTGTTGTTGCAACTGTCCTTATAATTTCAAATTGATAATTCTTAAAATGTAATCTTGTCTGAATGAAGAAAATGGTTTAAAGTGTTTTAAGTGTGCATTGTGATTTCCTAACTACTTAGGAATGTCATATGGTATATTTAATTTGTATGATGGTCTTAACATATCTATTAAGGCTATTGAATGTCATGTATCCCATACTCAACTCTGTCTTATTAATATGTTTCCCAATAAGATGTTTGCTAAATAAATAGCACTTTTCTTGAGGTGTTTCTAGTAGGCCAGTTTCTAATAATTCATGCTTTTGAGCCTTGATTCTTTTTTTGCTTTTTACTGTTGTATTTATGAAGTTTTTAATCTTGGTAATGTTCATCTATGAATTATAAATGAGTTTAATTGGTATACACTTTCAGTGTAGAATATTTTTACATTGACATTCAATCATGACTTTTCATTTATGTGACTTTTAAAGTAGTAATGAGTAAAGTTAACAAATTTACCATGAATGAAGGGTTATGATTGAATATCAATGTAAAAATTTTTATACTAACAGTGTATACAAATTAATCTCATTATAAATTAGAGGAGTGCTTGCAACCATTCTACTATTGGTTAAAATTTATTGGAAATTATAAAATCATGAGAGTAATTAAATAACATGTGAGATCCATAGTTTTTTTAATTTCTAATACATTTCAACCATTTATAGAGTACGTTCAAATGAGTTGCTAATATTCTCTTTAAATTATTAACTATTCTCTACCAGTTTTGGGGAATGAATTGTCGAGTGAACTGTGACCGACCAAATTAAATAAATACATAAAGGTGATCAATCTATCTATATGAAATTTCAACATGCTCTAAACTCATCATATTTTATTAAACAGATGTTTAAACAAAATGCTATGGAAATTATTCTACTCAGGCAACGTCTAAATCTTATCTAGTGATATTTAAAAATTTTTGTACATATTGGATGACTTTTCGTTATCTCTTCATGTTATCTATCACTAGTCTTTCAATAAAAAAGGATAATAATCATTTTAGTTTTTATTCTTTAGGATAATGTTTCAGTGCTACCTACTAGTTTATATATGGTTATCATATTAATTTTAACCTATATTTTTATTATTATTTGTGCTTGATAAAAAACTCATGATTTCTATTTGTGCTCCCTACTAGTTTATAATGTTTTCATGTTATTAATTTTAGCCTTTCTCTACTTCTGCAACACCATCTTCTACTGGAATAACTCCTCCAGCTGTGAAAACTAATGAAACTGAAAAGATGTGGAATTACCAAGATCCATCGAGAAAAGTTTAGGGACCATTTTCTATGGTGCAACTACGCAAATGGAGTAACACAGGATACTTTCCTGGTGATTTGAGGAATTGGAGAACAACTGAGAAGCAAGATGATTCTATACTCTTAACAGATGCCTTGGTAGGAATTTTTCTAAGGAACCATCCATGGTGGATAAAGTTCGATCAGTACAGGGTATAGAAGGCCAGGTTGGAGAAAGACCAATATTTGATCAAAATAGTCGACCTTGGAATTCGCATAGTACTCTATGGTCTCTAGGACAAACCACAAACCACAGGAGGAAGTTGGAGACCTAGTATAATTCTTTAGCTAGTAGGACTTCTCCAATTGCAGATGAGATACCCCAGAACCCTGCAAATGGTTGGGGATGTGATGTTGGTGTTAGAAATGCTGCAACAAATCTTCCTTCACCTATTCCCCAAACTACTCTTGGAATTAAGGAGCAGGTTTTTGAAAAAACATGGTCCCCAACACCTGTCCAGTTGTCTAGGTCTCATAGGAAATTCATTCCCAGGCAATCATGGAGGTTTACAATCCTTTGTGGTAGTGCACCCAGAGCATGTTGTACAAAATGCTAAAAAAGGCTCAAGTTTACAATCTAGTATTAATTCTGCTTCTACAGATAATACTAAGTTACATCCTCAAGCAATAGCAGTGGCATCTGTTGTGGCTTTCGGGGTTGACATAAAAATGGCAGGTGCAAATATCAGGTTTTGAGTAGCTCAAGGGTGGGGTTCTGCCAGGGTTCCAAAGCCCGAACCATACTCCTGGGGAGGTGCATCATCTCAAAGGATAGAACCAAATAATCATGTTACTATGCTACCCAGCCACCAGTTTCCCATGGCCCATCTTTGCAGAACAGTGCCTCGCTTAACACTGGATTTGTCGGCATGACTACAATTATTGGATGATGTTAACGATTAAGGAAAACTCAAAATGTCAAGATATAATCACACTTTGTTTGTTGTTTATAAAAGCATTATAAGTCACAAAAATAAATGGATAAAAGGAAATAAATTTCCATTAAATAACATAATTTGACCACAATTTCTATAGTCTGAGGAGATTGAATTTTGTGAATCAATATTTTTTACATCAAATTTCCAATCTACTATAATTTTAAATTTGGATTTATGCTTACTTATGCTATGGAGATATTCCATGTTCAAATTTCCTAATAAATGCTATAAAATTTCAAACAATTATCTTATTTGTAACAGATAATTTAATAGATCATTTATAATTTCTTTATTCAAGAACATAACAGTAACGATCATTGGGAGTAGTAAATGCTAAGAAATTTGAAATAATTATCTTCTTTCTAAAATATAATTTAATACATCATTTAAAATTTCTTTATAAAAGATCATTATGGTAAGGATCATTGGGCCTAATAAATGCTAAACAATTTGAAATAATTACCTTCTTTTTAAAAGATAATTTAATAGATCATTTAAAATTTCCTTATTCAAGATCATAATGGTAACGATCATTGGGCCTAATAAATTCTAAAAAATTTTAAATAATTATGTTCTTTGTAAAAGATAATTTAATAGATCATTTAAAATTTCTTTATTCAACATCATAACGGCAACGATCATTGGGCCTAATACAAGCTAAGAAATTTGAAATAATTATCTTCTTTGTAAAAAGATAATTTAATGGATCATTTAAAATTTCTTTATAAAACATGATACTGGTAACGATCATTTGACCTAATAAATGCTAAACAAGTTGACATAATTAACTTCTTCCTAAAAGATAATTTAATAGATAATTTGAAATTTGTTTACAAAATACCATAACGGTAACGATCATTGGGCGTAATAAATGCTAAAAAATTTGAAATAATTATCTTCTTTATAAAAGATAATTTACTAGATCATTTAAAATTTCTTTGTTCAAAATCATCACAGTAACGATCATTGAGCCTTGTAAATGCTAATAAATTTTAAATAATTATCTTCTTTGTAAAAGATAATTTAATAGATCATTTAAAATTTCTTTATAAAATATCATAATGGTAACGATCATTGGGGCTAATAGATGCTGAAAAATTTCAAATAATTATCTTCTTTGTAAAAGGTAATTTAATAGATCATTTAAAATTTCTTTATTCCAGATGATAACAACGGTAACGATTATTGAGCCTAATAAATATTAAGAAATTTGAAATAATTATCTTCTTTGTAAAATATAATTTAATAGATCATTCAAATTTTTTTGTAAATGATCACAACGGTAACGCTCATTGGGGTAATAAATACTAAAAAATTTAAAATAATTATATTCTTTGTAAAAGATAATTTAATACGTCATTTAAAATTTCTCTATAATAGATCATAACGGTAGCGATTATTGGACCTAATCAATGCTAAACAAGTTGACATAATTATGTTCTTTGTAAAAGATAATAACGGTAACAATGATTGGGCCTAATAAATGCTAAAAAAGTTGACATAATTATCTTCTTCGTAATAGATAGTTTCATAGATAATTTAAAACTTCTATATAAAGGATCAAAACGGTAACGATCATTGGGCGTAATAAATATTAAACAAGTTAACATAATTACCTTCTTTGTAAAAATAATTTAATAGATCATTTAAAATTTCTTTATAAAAGATCAAAACGGTAACAATCATTGGGCCTAATAAATGCTAAACAAGTTGACATAATTATCTTCTTTGTAAAATATAATTTAATAGATATTTAAATATTCTTTATAAAAAATCATAACGGTAACAATCATTTAGCCTCATAAATGCTAAAAAAGTTGATATTATTATGTTCTTTGTAAAAGATAACTTAACATATGATTCAATATTTCTTTATAAAAGATCATAACAGTAACGATCATTGGGCCTAATAAATGCTAAAAAATTTTAAATAATTATCTTCTTTGTAAAAGATAATTTAATAGGTCATTTAAAATTTCTTTATAAAAGATCATAACGGTCATAATCATTGGACCTAATAAATGCTAAAAGAGTTGACATAATTATATTCTTTGTAAAAGATAATTTAATAGGTCATTTAAAATTTCTTTATAAAAGATCATAACAGTAACGATCATTGAGCCTAATAAATGCTAAGAAATTTGAAATAATTATCTTCTGTCTAAAAGATAATTTATTAGATCATTTCAAGTTTATTTATCAAACATCACAACGGTAACGATCATTGGGCCTAATAATTTCTAAACAAGTTAACATAATTATCTTCTTTCTAAAAGATAATTTAGTAGATGATTTAAAATTTATGTATAAAATATCATAATGGTAACGATCCTTGGGCGTAATAAATATTAAGAAATTTGAAATAATTATCTTCATTGTAAAGATAATTTAATAGATCATTTAAAATTTTTTTATAAATGATCATAACGGTAACGGTCATTGGGCGTAATAAATACTAAAAAATTTGAAATAATTATATTCTTTGTAAAAGATAATTTCATAGGTCATTTAAATTTCTTTATAAAAGATCATAACGGTAACGATCATAGGACCTAATAAATGCTAAAACGGTTGATATAATTATCTTCTTTATAAAACTAATTTAATAGATTATTTCAAATTTCTTTATAAAAGATCATAACGGTAACCATCATTGGGCTGAATAAATGCTAAAAAAGTTCACATAATTATCTTATTTGTAAAAGATAATTTAATACATGATTTAAAATTTCTTTATAGAAGATCATAACGGTCACGATCATTGGGCCTAATAAACGCGAAAAGAGTTCACATAACTATCTTCTTTGTAAACAATAATTTAATATATTATTTAAAATTTCTTTAAAAAAAATCATAACGGTACCAATCATTGGGCCTAATAAATGCTAAAATAGTTTACATAATCTATTCTTTGTAATAGATAATTTAATAGATCATTTAAAACCTCTTTATAAATTATCATAACGGTAACAATCATTGGGCCTAATAAATTCTAAAAGAGTTGACATAATTATATTTTTTGTAAAAGATAATTTAATAGATAATTTAAAATTTCTTTATAAAAGATCATAACGGTAACAATCATTAGCTCTAATAAATACAAAGATATTTGAAATAATGATCTTCTTTGTAAAAGATAATTTAATAGATGATATAAAATTTCCTTAAAAAAAATCATAACGGTACCAATCATTGGGCCTAATAAATGCCAAACAAGTTGACATAATTATCATCTTTGTAAAAGATAATTTAATAAATCATTTAAAATTTCTTTATAAAAGATCATAACGGTCACGAACATTAAGCTGAATAAATGCTAAAAAAGTTGACCTAATTATCTTCTTTGTAAAAGATAATTTAATAGATGATTTAAAATTCCTTTATAAAAGATCATAACGGTAACAATCGTTGGGCCTAATAAATGCTAAAAAAGTTTACATAATTATCTTCTTTTTAAAAGATAATTTAATAGATAATTTAAAATTTTTTTATAAAAGAGCAAAACGGTAACTTTCGTTGGGCCTAATAAATATTAAATAAGTTCACATAATTATCTTCTTTGTAAAAGATAATTTAATAGATTATTTCAATATTTTTATAAATAATCATAACAGTAACAATCATTGGGCCATTCAAATGCTAAAAAAATTGACATAATTATCTGCTTTATAAAAGACAATTTAATAGATCATTTAATTTTTTTTATAAAATATCATAACGGTAAGATCATTGGGCCTAGTAAAGGTTAACAAAGTTGACATAATTATGTTCCTTGTAAAAGATAATTTAATAGATCATTTAAAATTTCTTTATAAAATAGCATAATGGTAACCATCATTGGGCCTAACAAATACTAAACAAGTTCACATAATTATCTTCTTTGTAAAAGATAATTTAATAGATTATTTCAATATTTTTATAAATAATCATAACAGTAACAATCATTGGGCCATTCAAATGGTAAAAAAGTTAACATAATTATCTACTTTGTAAAAGACAATTTAATAGATCATTTAAATTTTTTTTATAAAAGATCATAATGGTAACGATCATTGGGCCTAGTAAAGGTTAACAAAGTTGACATAATTATGTTCCCTGTAAAAGATAATTTAAAAGATCATTTAAAATTTCTTTATAAAAGATCACAACGGTAACGATCATTGGGCCTAATAAATGCTAAACAAGTTGACATAATTATCTTCTTTATAAAAGATAGTTCAATAGTATATTTAAAACTTATATTTAAAAGTTCATAACGGCAACAATCATTGGGCCTAATAAATGCTAAAAAAGTTGACATAATTATCTTCTTTGTAAAAGATAATTTAATAGATCATTTAAAATTCATTTATAAAAGATCATAATGGTAATGATCATTGGGTCTAATAAATGCTAAAATGCATAACATGATTATCTTCTTTATAAAATATAATTTAATAGATTATTTAAAATTTCTTCATAAAAGAGCATAACGGTAACAATTATTGGCCTAATACATGCTACAAAAGTTGACATAATTATCTTCTTTGTAATGGATAATTTAATAGATCATTTAAAATTTCTTTATAAAAGATCATAACGATAACGATCACTGACCCTAATAAATGATAAGAAATTTGAAATAATTACTTTCTTTGTAAAAGATAATTTAATAGATCATTTAAAATTTCTTTATAAAATATCACAACCATAACGATCATTGGGCCTAATAAATGCTAAAAAAGTTGACATAATTATCGTCTTTGTAAAAGATAATTTAATACATCATTTAAAATTTCTTTATAAAAGATCATAACGGTAACGATCATTGGGCCTAATAAATGCTAAGCAAGTTGACATAATTAGCTTCTTTGTAAAATATTATTTAATAGATTATTTAAAATTTCTTTGTAAAAGACCATAATGATAACAACATTGCACCTAAAATTGCTAAATAACTTGACATCATTATCTTCTTTGTAAAAGATAATTTAATAGATTCTTTAAAATTTCTTTGTAAAAGATCATAACGTTAACAATCATTGGGTCTAATAAATGCTAAGAAATATGAAATAATTATTTTCTTTGTAAAATATAATTTAATATATCATTTAAAATTTTTTTATAAAAGATCATAACGATAACGATCATTGGGCCTAATAAATTCTAAAAAAGTTGACATAATAATATGCTTTGTAAAAGATAATTTAATAGATCATTTATAATTTCATTCTAGCTGATCATAATGATAAGGATCATTCGACCTAATAATTGCTAAAGAAGTTGACATAATTATGTTGTTTGTAAAAAAATAATTTAATAGATCATTTAAAATATCTTTATGAAAGATCATAATGACTAAGAAATGCTAACAAATTTGAAATATATATCTTCTTTATAAAAGATAATTTAATAGATTATTTAAAATTTCTTTATAAAAGATCGTAACGGTAACAATCATTGGGCTTAATAAATTCTAAACAAGTTGACATAATTATCTTCTTTGTAAAAGATAATTTAATATATTATTTAAAATTTCTTTGTAAAAGATCATAATGGTAACAATCATTGGGCCTAATAAATTTTAAATAAGTTGACATAACTATCTTCTTTGTGAAAGATAATTTAATGGATTATTTAAAATTTCTTTGTAAAAAATCATAACGTAATAGTCATTGGACCTAATAAATGCTAAGCAATTTGAAATAATTATCTTCGTTGTAAGTGATAATTTAATCGATCATTTAAAATTTCTTTATAAAATATCATAACAGTAACAATCATTTGACCTAATAAATGCTAAACAAGTTGACATGATTATGTTCCATCTAAAAGATAATTTAATAGATCATTGAAAATTTCTTTATGAAAGATCATAACGGTAACGATGATTGGGCCTAATAAATGCTAAACTAGTTGACATAATTATTTTCTTTGTAAAAGAATATTTAATACATAATTTAAAATTTCTTTGTAAAAGATCATAACGGTAACAATCATTGGGCCTAATAAATGCTAAATAGGTTGATATCATTATCTTCTTTGTAAAAGATAATTTAATAGATTGTTTAAAATTTATTTGTAAAAGTTCATAACGGTAACAATCATTGGGCCTAATAATTGCTAAGAAATTTTAAATAATTATCTTCTTTATTAAAGATAATTTAATAGATCATTTAATATTTTGTTATAAAAGATCATATCGGTAACGATCACTGGGCCTAATAAATGCTAAAAAACTTGACATAATTATCTTGTTTGTAAAAGATATTTTGATAGATTATTTAAATTTTTTTTATAAAAGATCATAATGGTAACGATCATTGGACCTAATAAATGCGAAGAAATTTGAAATAATTATCTTCTTTGTAAAAGATAATTTAATAGATTATTCAAAATTTCTTTATAAAAGATCATAACGGTAACTATCATTTGGCCTAATAAAGTCTAAAAAAGTTAAGATAATTATCTTCTTTGTAAAAGATAATTTAATAGATCATTTAAAATTTCTATATAAAAGATCATAGCGGTAACAATCATTGGGCCTAATAAATGCTAAAAAAGTTGACATAATTATGTTCTTTGTAAAAGATATTTTAATAGATCATTTAAAATTTCTTTATAAATGATCATAATGGTAACGATCATTGGGCCTAATAAATGCTAAACAAGTTGACATAATTATCTTCTTTGTAAAAGATAATTTAATAGATTATTTAAAATTTCTTTATAAAAGATCAAAACAGTAACGATTATTAGGCTTAATAAATTTTAAAAAAATTGACATAATTATCTTCTTTGTAAAAGATAACTTAATAGATCATTTAAAATTGTTTTATAAAATATCATAATGATAACGATCATTGGGCCAAATAAATGCTAAGAAATTTGAAATAATTATCTTCTTTATAAAGGATAATTTAATAGATCATTTAATATTTCATTATAAAAGATCATAACGGTAACGATCACTGAGCCAAATAAATGCTAAAAGAGTTGACATAATTATGTTCTTTTAAAAAGATAATTTAATAGATCATTTAAAATTTCTTTATAAAAGTTGTCATAACGGTAACGATCATTGGGACTAAGAAATGCTAAGAAATTTGAAATAATTCTCTTCTTTATAAAAGATAATTTAATAGATTACTTAAAATTTATTTATAAAAGATCATAACAAATGTGGCTCAGTGACACGATGGCTCACCAAATTGTAATTTTCGTTTCTTGCTATTTTGGATTGAGTCATGTTATGGATTCCTGTCCAGCCTTGGGATTTGGTTGTAAGCGATAAAACAATATAGCACTTTTAGACTTTCGTGTCCACTGATTTTTTTTCTTATTTGTCTCTCAATATTCTGTTATTTTACTTCATTAATTAATTAATAAATAAAGAAATAAATAAGTACTAAAAAATAGTGTTCCTTAAAAATATAACTTCTACCTTCATGTCTTCTTGTAAACTTTATCACTATATTAACCTTATACTCTTAAAAAATATAATTTATAATATTATATATTACATAATTATATAATTATTATATAATAGAAATAGAATCTTTTGGTATTCACAATTTATGATTATTTTACCTTTTTAAACATTTTATAACATGTCTCACTCTAAAAAATATAATTTCTCTTACATGAATAAATGCACATTTTCAAATCTAGTAATAAAGTTTACCAATTAAATGTCAATGTAAAGATCTCTACAATGATAATGTATACCGATTAAACTTATATATATATATATATATATATATATATTATCTATACTCATATACTATACATAAAGGTAATATTCCATCTTTATTTGCAATTTTATTAATACATATTCTACCCTTATATCTATTTGAAAATTAAAAAATAAAATACTTTGTCAAAAGGGGATTTGAACCCACAACCTTAGGCTCCCTGAACATCAATTTTGCAATTAGACCAACCTTATAACCTTGATAATAAAATTACTTTAAAACATTTATATCCAACCTAAACATTAATTTTGCCACTAGACCAACCTTATAAGCTTAATAATAAAATTTTTATATCCAACATCTATAATAGTTCTACTATTAATAATATATGATCTATAATATATATATATATATATATATATATATTATGATATATAATAGGAATAGAACATGTCCACATTTTATGACTGTTTTACCCTTCTAAATATTTTATGACTGCTCTCACAATAATAAATGCATGTTTTACATTAAGTTTTATGATGCTCAATCTCATTAGTGCAAGACTTCCATATCTTACTAGCCTCTATACCAAAGCTAGCTCACAAGTTTTAATATATATACTTTTCTTAAGTAGTTATCTATTTGATGAGAAACTTTTTTATACTTTTTTATTTACGGCAAAAAAAATTTTTAAAGAAGCATGATGTAAGCACAGAGGAAAACAACTAATATTATGATTATGGCTTCCAAAAGGCCAGTTCTATTGATTTTTTACCTTTTAATATTTTATGAGCTGCAACTAGCATTGTCATAATGGGCTTGGCTAGGTGGTCCATCTTGATCTACCGTGACTTCAAATTGGGCCTAGCTAGAAAAATTGATGTTCCACAAAATAGAATAGATAATGGAACCCAACCCACCCAACTGCGAGTTAGGTGGGTTCAGGTCGAGGTGTCTTGTTGCCCTATTAAATCTCATTCTCCAATAATCTCTTTCAAGCCCTCACATTCACACTCACATTCACGTTCACATGTTCACACACAAATGCAATTATACTTACTGACTTACACAAAACAAACAAGCAAAAGGCAAAAGCAAATTCTCATGTATTCTATTCTCATCTCATGACTGTTGTGGATTTAATATTATTTATAATTTGCATGTTAATGATATGGATCCACTACGTAAGTATATTGTTTTAATATCATTTATAATTGACATTTTTTTATAAAATATTCTTACTTAAAAAGATGACAAAATTAAATTTAATAATTAATTATTTTATTTTAAGTCTGGTGGGCTAGCCACCGAATTCACCAACTTGTGGTGGACCGGGTTAGAACAAGATTCCAACTATCTTCATTCTAGTAAGTCGAGTTGGTTCGACCCATTTATTTTGCAACCCATGTAGGGCTATCCTGTGTGGGTTGGGCTAATTGTTTTGACAAAAATGCCATTTAGGTTAAGTTGTTGACTAACTCCTCATGGTCAATCCTTGGTTGTTAACGGCTTACATAGAAACTAGGTTTAGCCAATGGTTTAAGACCCCTATTTTATTTTCCATGATTTCATAATTTATTTTTAAATATATTTTTAGTTTCTTAAATATTTTCAAATATTTATTTTAGTTCAAATAATTTTTTTCTTCACTTTTAGTCCCAATGTTTTTTTTTTATTTTGTATCTCTCCCTTGTTTTTACAAGTTTTTTATGGACTCTGTTAAGTTTTTTTAAGAAATTGACTCTTTTAAGTAGTCCCCAAAATATTTTTCAATTTTTCTATAGATCTTTACTAAATGTTTCTTAACGTTTGGTCCTGAATTTTTTTCTTTTCTATTTACCATAAGACAATGATACATCAAGTTAATAACAAAAATACAAAATAATTTTTTCTAAGAACTAAAAAAATTAGGAATAAAAATTATATAACAAATTTTGGGAATAAAAAATAAATTTTATTTTTTTTGTTGGATTAAGGATGAAATAAATTATTTGTCCTCTGTATTCTCATTTTCATTCTTTGGACTATGTTTAGATAGGTCATGGAAAAATAAAATAAAAAAGATTGAAATATAATAGAATGTGATAAATTGATAAGAAATGCAATAAAAATTTTATTTTATTGTTTTAAAAAAAGAATAGAATAGATTTCTAATGTTTGGATAAATCGCAAGGATTCTATTATAGGATATGTCCTTATTATATTTAACATTTTTCTGAATTATTCAAAACACTTTTTTAATTTTTTTACTTTTGTTATAATGATCCAAGTATTTTATGTTTATTACGTCAATCTTTTTCCTAAGTTAAAAAATACTACGGTAATTCCTCTTGAGGGATTAAAGTAGTACCGTAAAAAATAGAATAATAATAATAGAAATACTCTATTAAGTTGGAAAAAACAATTCTTAATCAAATAGGCTTCGACATGCAATAGATGCATAATGCCCACGAGTTGTTATTTTGTGAAAATTGACAGTTCATATTATTGGTTCAGCTTATAGTCCAACATATTCCTAAATTTCCTTCCCTAACTCATGAAGAAGTTGAAGAAAAGTTGGACATTCCTTATGTCCCAACCAAAGCACCAGTTACCAGTGTCGCTGAAGAGTCTACGAAAAGAAAAGGTATCTGATGTTCCAACCAAAAAATTACTTTAAAATATTGATATCCAATATACATAATTGTCCAATTATATTTATGATGTATAATCTATGATATTATATTATATACTATATCTATACTTCTATATGTATACTATTAATGAAGGTAATACCCCCTTTCGATATCCACTTTTCAAAATACCTATTATTAACTTCTCCCTATTAATATATGCATACATTTGATGATAAATATTTTTAATAAACATGCAAATACACATGTGCGACAATATTTTGAATTCTATTTAAACTCTCATCTTTCCATTCTTTCATATTTATTGCATATTTTACATATCCATTGATGATCTCACATATTTTTATCATGTTATCATAAACAAAAAATATAAAATTAGCAAAATATATTTCAAAACATGTCACATAACAATTTATATTTCAAAATATAAAAATTTACAAAAAATTTTAAATTAAAACCCTACAATTGTTATAATATATTAAAATAGAAATGCGAATAATAATAATAATAATAATAATAATAATAGTAATACTAGTAATAGTAATAATAATAGTAGTAATAGTAATAGTAATAGTAATAATAATACAAATAATAATAATACTAATAGTAATAGTAATAATAATAGTAATAGTAACAATAATAATAATAATAATAATAATAATAATAATAATAATAATAATTACAAATAAAAATTTAGAGTATAATAATTTATTTATTCTTTCCTAAGTCCAATAAAATAATTTCAGTCTTAATTAAAATCATTTAGATAATAACTTCAATAATAATTTACAATATTAATATATTTCAATTAAAATCACAATAATAAAATCGATAACCATTCTTTTACTAAAAATTATTATTCGGATTAAAATATTTTTTTACTAAAGTATTAATGTCTATTTTATTATTTTATTTATTATATATATAATGCATTTTTAAAGTAAAATTAAAGAAAAACTTATTTTGGTTGAGCAAGAAGCCTCTTGCAGATAAATATGTGGGAAAGAGCATGTTAAAACGAGTGGGAATGTTGTGCAACGAAAATGGTGGCACAAACACTGAACGCTTTGGGCTCCTCATTTACATTCCAAAATCCCTCTCTTCTTCATTCCCTTCCAATCGCTACCCTCAATTCTATTAACTGCAGAACTGCTTCCGAGTCACCCACACCCAAGAACCGTTCCTTTAACAACAACAACACTCGTGAGAACAAAGGTATCACTTCTGATTCGAATCCTTTTCCTCCGCCTCCACTTCCAACGCCTCTGCCCAAACCACCCGCGGGGTTTGTTGTCGATCAACGCGGCAAAGTTCTCACTGCTTCCAGAGACCGTCTCGCCACTCTAGTGAGTTCTTTTTCTTTTCTTTTTCTTTGAAGATTGAATGTAAATTATCTTTTTCTTTTATTTTCTTTCAAGATTGAATGCAAATATAATTTGTACAGAACCTATGGTTTTAGACGGTTTCTTGCACCGTCAGATTTTACTCCAAAGTTTCTTGACATGGTTAACCGGTTGATCCGGCAAATAACCTTTCCTTGGAATGTGTTGTGAGGAGACAGTTCACGAGTTCTCAAGGAGATGATTGCATGTTACTCTGCCCAGTTGATATGTAAGTAAGATGTTTTAAAACACCAAATCCTGTTATGCTCGAATTTCGTTAACGTTTCTTTTAATCATCATTTGCTGACTATACATTGCGGAGTCTTCTTACAGGCCTATCCAGATGTTGAAGAATACGAGTGATGGATGGTTGGATGTAAATTGCCACTCCTTATTCTAATTTTGTTTCAGTATTCTTGATTTAGGAGTAAATTGTCTTGATCTAATGAATAAAAATTTCAAAAATGGAATCAGCATTTAATCTTTATATTGAAATGGTCTTATTTTATATTACAACTCAATAATGAACTTGTTTTAGAAGATTGAACACTTAACCGTGTTTGGCAGTTGATATATTTATGAAATAGGCAACTAATTTGATTCTGTTTAAACTTTTTTGATAAAACACAATAGCTGACTTTGATTTGATCTATTCTTAGTTTCTTATAACTGACCCCACTTGGTAGAGAAAAGGTTTTTCTTCTATTTGAATGCTTCATTCAATTCATGTTTTACTTCTGCTTTAGGTTATTGATGAGGAGCTTGAATCTATTTTGCCTGCTGCTGCTTATGCACTTGCCAAGATACGCCTGTATCTAGTTCATAGTGGGTATGTCCGTCTTCTACCATGATTCAAA
The DNA here is from genome assembly GCA_037954015.1 of Psophocarpus tetragonolobus. Lineage (NCBI taxonomy): Eukaryota > Viridiplantae > Streptophyta > Magnoliopsida > Fabales > Fabaceae > Psophocarpus > Psophocarpus tetragonolobus. The sequence goes on along the minus strand of CM075688.1, from coordinate 42,881,090 downwards.
AATGTCATAGAATTTTGTTTGATCACTAAATATTTATGTCTGTCCATATTAGATATGGTTATATAGCTCGTGGTGGTTTTTGTTATTCAGAAGAGGATATATTTGACTTTCATACAGGCAAGAAATTCTTTGCTTGTTATTTTTACTCTAATGTCAATGTCTTATGTTTAGATTAACATGGAAAATATTCTAGTTTTCAATATGGATGTTAATGTTGCAAAGATTCTAGAATATGGCGGTGTTATCACATAACACATATTAGACTCTGTCACCCGTTTATGGCGAAAAACATAACAGACAAGACGAGGGGATGTTGACTTCCACGCCATGGTGCTGTGGTGTCCTTAACTTAGGCCCACAAACCTAAGGGACTTATGCCCAACTAATGGGGTTCTAGAGTTTTAAAAAATGTAAGGTGTGATATGCACATTTTGTATTTGCACGTGGGAGGGGTGCAATATGCTCCACCACAATAGGAAACAGTAGTTATGACTTATGAGGGCCATCAAAGAGCACATAAAATAAATAGGTGTGATACTAGATACCTCATTATCATGCTTAGGTTACACATAGTATGGCTTGCTGAGATCTTGAGTCTTTTTCTTTAGCTTTAGAATTCCTCAGAGGGCTGTGTTCTCTAGCATGAACAGTTTGGATACATCCTTTTTAAGCTTGGTCGTGCATTTTGTTCTTTTCTCTTTGCTTTTAAAGCCATCTTTCTAGTGAAGTATATAGCTTTCTCTTTGTTCTATGCCCTTCATAAACTTAGTCATAATTTTTTTGCTTCTTTGTGATCAAATCTCCCTTTCAAATGAAAAAGACTTTACTAGCATACAAACATAAAAATAATTGGAACTGCTGAAGATTATTTATCGTAGACCTGTTTATTCTAGTATATTCTTATGACATTAACTGGTGGCTACTCCTCAAGATAATAAATTCTTTTACCATCAGTATGTTAAATTTTATCGACTCATTACTTTCTCTTTGTTATATGCCCTTCATAAACTTAGTCATAATTTTTTTGCTACTTTGTGATCAAATCTCCCTTTCAAATGAAAAAGACTTTACTAGCATACAAACATAAAAATAATTGGAGCTACTAAAGATTATTTATCGTAGACCTGTTTATTCTAGTATATTCTTATGACATTAATTGGTGGCTGCTCCTCAAGATAATAAATTCTTTTACCATCAGTATTTTAAATTTTATCGACTCATTACTTTCACAATTGTCTATCTAGTTGTATCAAAACTAAACACGTAATACTATGCAAACATGACAGCTTCAGGTTTTTTAAGATGACTTGATTTATTTCTCTCTCCTTCTCAATTTTCATGTGTAAGTTGGGTCAATAATTTTTTTGGTAAAGCATATATTTCTTACATGCCTTTTCATCCATAAGAATTATAGCATGTTTTCTGTATAACATCTCAATTTTTATGAGTGGTAATTATTGATAAATAATTTCTTTATTGCATGCTTGTATGATGTGTTTAGTTTACAAATAATTACAAGAATAATTTTAATTTAGGAAAATAATTTTTTATTGCTATTATTAAACTTAAGAAAAAATAATATTTGATATGGTAACTATAAAAATTAACTGTTAAAGTAGAAGAAATTAAAAAATTATTGAAGTAATTAATGTTTTCTTAGATTGTTTAAGAAGAGATAGATGTAGCTAAAGATGATTGTGTTTTAAATTTTATATAAGTAGGAAATAAAATTTTTTAATTTAAAATAATTTGAAGGGGTGAAATACTTGTTATGCACATAAGCACATTTAAGTGAGACCTAGTAGACTTCACACAAAGGAGGCGTGAGTCTCTTATAAGGTATGTTAGAGAAGAATTTCTTCTTCTTCAAGCACAATGGGTAGGGTAGTGTAGGGTTTAGGGTAGCCTATGGTGGGCATGCTAGGCTAGGGCATGCTAGGGTAGGCTATGCTTAGGTAGGGTTGGGCTAGTGTTAGGTAGGGTTGGGCTAGGGTAGGGTAGGGTAGGCTAGGGTAGGGTAGGGTAGGCTAGGCTAGGTTAGGTTAGGCTAGGCTAGGCTAGGCTAGGCTAGCCTAGCCTAAGGTAGGGTAGGCAAGGGTAGGCTAGGGTAGGGTAGGCAAGGGTAGGGTAGGGTAAGGTAGGCAAGGGTATGGTAGGGTATGGTAGGCAAGGGTACGGTAGGGTAGGGCAGGAAAGGCAAGGGTAGGCAACAGTAGGCTAGGCTAGGGCAGGTTAGGGTAGGTAAGGGTAGGCTAGGCTAGGCTAGGCTAGGCTAGGGTAAGGTAGGCAATGCTAGGTTAGGGTATGGTAGGCAACGCTAGGCTAGGTTAGGATAGGGTAGGCTAGGCTAGACTAGGGTAGCCTACGGTAGGGTAGGCTAGGATAGGGTTAGGTAGGGTACCCTACGGTAGGGGTAGGGTAAGGTAGGGTAAGGTAGGCAAGAGTAGGGTAGGCTAGGCTAGGGTAGGGTAGGGTAGGGTAGGGTAGGTTAGGCAAGGGTAGGGTAGGCAATAGTAGGCTAGGGTAGGGTAGGGTAGACTAGGTTAGGATAGGGTAGACTAGGTTAGGATAGGCTAGGTTAGGATAGGGTAGGATAGGCAAGGATAGGGTAGGTAGGCTAGGGTATGGTAGGCTAGGGTAGGGTAGGGTCGGCTAGGGTAGGGTAGGGTCAGCTAGGGTAGGCTAGGATGGGGTAGGCTAGGGTAGAGTAGGGTAGGATATGGTAGGCTAGGGTAGGATATGGTAGGCTATGGTAGGGTAGGCTACGGTAGGGTTAGGTAAGGTAGTGTTATGTTAAGGTAGTGTTAGGCTAGGCTAGGCTAGGGTTAGGCTAAGGTAGGATTAGGCTAGGGTTAGGCTAAGGTAGGATTAGGCTAGGGTAGGGTTTGGCTAGGCTAGGGTAGGTTAGGCTAGGCTAGGCTAGGGTAGGCTAGGCTAGGCTAGGCTAGGCTAGGCCAGGCTAGGCTAGGCTAGGCTAGGCTAGGCTAGGCTAGGCTAGGGTAGGCTAGGCTAGGCTAGGCTAGGCTAGGCAAGAGTAGGCAACACTAGGTTAGGTTAGGCTAGGCTAGGCTAGGTTAGGCTAGGCTAGGCTAGGTTAGGCTAGGCTAGGCTAGGCTAGGTTAGGTTAGGCTAGGCTAGGCTAGGCAAGAGTAGGCAACACTAGGTTAGGCTAGGCTAGGCTAGGTTAGGCTAGGTTATGCTAGGCTAGGCTAAAGTAGGGTAGGATAGGATATGCTAGGGTAGGTAGGTTAGGCAAGGTTGGGGTAGGCAACAGTAGGCTAGGGTAGGATAGGGTAGACTAGGTTAGGTTAGGATAGGGTAGGTTAGGTTAGGATAGGGTATGGTAGGCTAGGGTAGAGTAGGGTATGGTAGGCTCGAATAGACTAGGGCAGGGTAGGTTGGGATAGGGTTAGGTAACGTAGTGTTAGGTTACGGTAGCGTTAGGTTAGGTTAGGCTAGGGGTAGGCTAGGGTAGGGTAGGGTTAGGCTAGGGTAGGGTTAGGCTAAGCTAAGGTAGGGTTAGGCTAGGCTAGGATAGGTTAGGCTAGGCTAGGCTAGGGTAGGTTAGGCTAGGCTAGGCTAGGCTAGGCTAGGCTAGGTTAGGTTAGGTTAGGCTAGGCTAGGCTAGGCTAGGGTAGGGTAGGGTAGGAGTAGGGTAAGGTAGGGTAGGCTAGAGTAGGGTAGGATAGGATATGCTAGGGTAGGCTAGCTTAGGGTAGGGTAGGTAAGTTAGGCAAGGTTGGGGTAGGCAACCGTAGGCTAGGGTAGGGTAGGGTAGACTAGGTTAGGTTAGGATAGGGTAGGCTAGGTTAGGATAGGGTAGGCTAGGTTAGGATAGGGTAGGCTAGGTTAGGATAGGGTATGGTAGGCCAGGGTAGAGTAGGGTATGGTAGGCTCGGATAGACAAGGGTAGGGTAGGCTGGGATAAGGTTAGGTAATGTAGTGTTAGGTTAAGGTAGCGTTAGGTTAGGTTAGGCTAGGGGTAGGCTAGGGTAGGGTAGGGTAGGGCAGGGTAGGCTAGGTTAGGCTAGGCTAGGCTAGGCTAGAGTATGGTTTAAGGTTTAGGGTTTAGGGTTTAGGGTAGGGTAGGGTAGACTAGCCTAGGTTAGGATAGGCTAGGCTAAGCTAGGTTAGGATAGGCTACGTTAGGGTAGGGTAGGCTAGGCTAGGGAAGGTTAGGATAGGGTAGGCTAGGTTAGGATAGGATAGGCTAGGCTAGGTTAGGATAGGTTAGGCTAGGTTAGGATAGTGTAGGCTAGGATAGAGTAGGGTAGGGTAGGGTAGGCAATGGTAGGGTAGGCTGGGATAAACTAGGGTAGGGTAGGCTAGGATAAACTAGGGTAGGGTAGGCTAGGATAGGGTTAGGTAAGGTAGTGTTACGCTAGGGTAGGGTAGTGTAGGGTAGGGTAGGGTAGGCTAGACTAGATAGGCTAGGGTATGCTAGGATAGGGTAGGTTAGAGTAGGGTAGCTAGGATAGGGTTAGGTATGCTAGTGTTAGGTTATGGTAAGGTTTGTGTAGGGTTAGGGCAGGCTAGGATAGGGCACGCTAGGGTAGGGTAGGGTAGGGTAGGTTAGGGTAGGTTAGGGTAGGCTAGAGGAGGCAACATTAAGCTTGAGTAGGCAACACTAGGCTAGGCTAGGGTAAGGTAGACTAGGCTTGGATAGGCTAGGCTAGGGTAGGGTAGGGTAGGGTAGGGTAGGTTAGGTTAGGATAGGGTAGGCTAGGTTATGATAGGATAGGGGCTAGGCTAGGCTAGGTTAAGATATGGTAGGGTAGGTTAAGGTAGAGTAAGGTAGGCTGGGATATAGTAGGGTAGGGTAGGCTAGGATAGGGTTAGGTAAGGTAGTGTTAGGTTAAGGTAGGGTTAGGGTAGACTAGGGTTAGGGTAGGGTAGGGTAGGTTAGGCTAGGCTAGAGTAGGCAACAGTAGGCTAGGGTCGGATATGGTAGGGTAGGCTAGGTTACTATGGGATATGGTAGGCTAGGTTACTATAGGATAGGTTAGGATATGATAGAGTAAGGTAGGTCAGGATAGGATAGAGTAGGGTAGGCCAGGATAGGATAGAGTAAGGTAGGCTAGGATAAATTAGGGTAAGGTAGGCTAGGGTAGCGTTAGGTAAGGTAGTGTTAGGGTAGGGCAGGGTAGGGTAGGCTAGCAACAGTAGGCTAGGCTAGGGTAGGGTAGGGTAGGGTAAGGTAGACTAGGCTAGGTTAGGATACGATAGGCTAGGTTAGGATAGGCTAGGATTGACTAGGCTAGGTTAGGATAAACTAGGTTAGGATAAACTAGGTTAGGATAGGGTGGGCTATGCTATTCTAGGCTAGGATAGGGTAGGGTATAGTACGCTAGGGTAGGGTAGGGTTGGATAGGCTAGGCTAGGCTAGCATAGGGCAGAGTAGAGTAGGCTAGGATAGACTACGGTAGACTAGACTAGGTTAGGCAAGGGTAGGGTAGGGTAGGGTAGGCTAGGGTAGGTTAGGTTAGGTTAGGTTAGGTTAGGCTAGGCTAGGCTAGGCTAGGGTAGCCTAGCCTAGGGTAGGGTGGGCAAGGGTAGGGTAGGGTAGGCAAGGGTAGGGTAGGGTAAGGTAGACAAAGGTAGGGTAGGCTAAGCTAGGGTAAGGTAGGCAATGCTAGGCTAGGTCAGAATAGAGTAGGCTAGGATAGGGTAGGCTAGGCTAGACTAGGCTAGGCTAGGCTAGACTAAGGTAGCCTACGGTAGGGTAGGCTAGGATAGGGTTAGGTAGGGTACCCTACGGTAGGGTAGGGTAAGGTAGGGTAGGATAGGCTAGAGTGGGGTAGGGTAGGCTTGGCTAGGGTAGGGTAGGTAGGTTAGGCGAGGGTAGGGTAGGCAACAATAGGCTATGGTAGGGTAGGGCAGAGTAGGTTAGGATAGGGTAGACTAGGTTAGGATAGGCTAGGTTAGGATAGGGTAGGGTAGGCTAGGATAAGGTAGGCTAGGGTAGGATAGGCTAGGGTAGGATAGGGTAGGCTAGGGTAGGGTCGGCTAAGGTAGGCTAGGCTAGGCTAGGCTAGGGTAGGGTTGGATATGCTAGGCTAGGATAGACTAGGGTACTATAGGCTAGGATAGACTACGGTAGGGTAGGCTAGGATAGGGTTAGGTAAGGTAGTGTTACGTTAGGGTAGCGTTAGGCTAGGCTAGGCTAAGCTAGGATTAGGCTAGGCTAGGGTAGGTTAGGCTAGGGTAGGTAGGGTAGGGTGGGGTAGGCTAGGCTAGGCTAGTGTAGGCAACACTAGGCTAGAGTATCAACACTAGGCTAGGTTTGGGTAGGGTAGGAGTAAGGTAGGGTAGGGTAGGCTAGAGTAAGGTAGGATAGGATAAGCTAGGGTAGGCTAGGGTAGACTAAGTTAGGTTTGGATAGGGTAACTTAGGTTAGGATAAGGTAGGGTAGGCTAGGGTAGAGTAGGGTATGGTAAGCTCAAATAGACTAGGGTAGGGTAGGCTAGGGTAGGATAGGGTCGGGTAGGGTAGGGTCGGCTAGGGTAGGCTTGGGTAGGCTAGGCTAGCCTAGGCTAGGGTAAGGTCGGCTAGGGTAGGGTAGAGTATGGTAGGCTAGGCTAGGATAGACTAGGGTAGGGTAGGCTAGGATAGACTACGGTAGGGTAGGCTAAGATAGGGTTAGGTAAGGTAGTGTTAGGCTAGGCTAGGCTAGAGGTAGGCTAGGCTAGGCTAGGCTAGAGTAGGCTAGGGTAGGCAACACTAGGCTAAGGTAGGCTAGGGTAGACTAGCCTAGGTTAGGGTAGGGTAGGCTAGGCTAGGTTAGGGTAGGGTAGGCTAAGTTAGGATAGGGTAAGGTACGCTTAGTTAGGATAGGGTAGGCTATTCTAGGATAGGTTAGGCTAGGCTAGGTTAGGATAAGCTATGCTAGGTTAGGATAGGCTAGGCTAGGATAGAGTAGGGTAGCTAGGGTAAGGTAGGCTAGGGTATGGTAGGGTAGGCTAGGATAGACTTGGGTAGGCTACGGTAGGGTAGGCTAGGATAGACTAGGGTAGGTTAGGCTTGCATAGGGTTAGGTAAGGTAGTGTTAGGGTAGGGTAGGGTGGGCTAGGCTAAGCTAGGCTAGAGTAGGCTAGGGTATGCTAGGATAGGGTAGGGTAGGCTAGGTTAGGATAGTATAGGGTAGTCTAGGTTATGATAGGATAGGATAGGGTAGGCTAGGTTAGGATAGGGTAGGCTAGGTTAGGATAGGGTAGGCTAGGTTAGGATAGGATAGGCTAGGTTAGGATAGGTTAGAGTAGGGTATGCCAGGATAGCGTAGGGTAGGCTAGGATAGGGTAGAGTAGGGTAGGCTAGGATAGGGTAGAGTAGTGCTGGTGTGTCCTAAAGTTTAATATCAATGTTAATGCTTAGTGCATACAAGGAAAATGGGGGTACAAGTTTTGTTTTCAAGATCACAAAGATACTAATCTCAACTTCTATGAACCAGAACTGCTATAGATGAAGAGACTGAATTTAATGCCTTGGCAGTATGTGGTTTTATTATTACAAAGTGATGTTCCTTTTGGTTCAATTTGAATCTATTCATTTGCATGGTTTGGGTTGTTTTACACATAGAAGGAAGAAGTTGCGCTCGTTGATGCATTGTTGGGTAAAAGATAATCCCATATTATTTTTTGCAATGAAGCTGTCACATTTCTACCAATTTCGCTTTAGCGAGTGTTTGCTTGCATGTTGAAGAAGGAAGGTACTATTTGTGACTTCTACCTTAACGCTGATCAAAGGTGAAACCAAACATGCAGATAGTATTTTCTCTCTTGGAATGTCATGTCGGCCTGTCTGCATATCAACAAATATTTTTTTAGAAGCTGGGGGAAGAGGGATAGAATGGCTCCTTTTGTCTATGTAATCAATTTTGAATGTATGCTTACGCCTTTTCTTTTGGAGTTTAATTTTGATATTTGATACACTATAGATTTAATTTTTTATATTTTAATTTTAATTACCTTTAATATGACTTTTGAAGTAATTAGTATCATACTAACCAATATGTTAGTATCAACACAAAAGAAAAAGAAGTATGTCGATATTAATCAATATTTAATAAAATGTAAAATTTTACTGTAAGTGCTATTAAATTCTTATATGGTTGTATGCATATGATGTATTATTATTTAGGAAAGATATATTTTTGTTCTCTTACAAATTTCAAAATTACAATTATAGTCTCCTAAAATGTTGTTATGCATTTTTTTTTCTAATTTTAAGATGCATAATTTTTTATCTTCTAAGTGATTTAGTGTTTTTGTTTTAGACTAAATATGCACAAGTAAACTTGGATTACTTATTTTGGAGGTATTAAGATTAACATGAGATGCTATAGAATAGGTAACGTGGATGGATTTGTCATAAAGCCAAATCAAGGTGATGGATTCCATAGGACTCTTATTTACATATATTACATCAATATTAGAAAGTGCTCACACTATCACATTCACATACACTAAAAAAAATAGATATAACAATAAATAAAAACTAAAAACCCAAATATAGAATTATAGATACTATTAGAATTCATAAATTTAGCAACAATGCAATTGACAAAAATCTGAAACAAAGAAAGAGAAAGTAGCAGAGAAAGATCAAGAAATCAGAGAAAATCTGAAAACAACATTTAAAGAATGATAAAACAAAAAAGAAATTAAAAAACCAAATAGCGAAGAAATGTAGCTAGTAGTGAGCAATGTTTTTAAAACTAGATTAGTCAAGGCACTAATTTAAGTTTCAATGATTTTACTGTAGTTGAATAAGGTTTTAACCATTATTAATAAAATAGATAATACATAAATTATATTAAAAAACATAATATCATAAGTTATAATACTAAACTAAAAATATAGCATAATTATATAAGTTGTTAAAATTTAAAGTACGTACAAGAGTTCAAAACAAACAATATAATACATAAGTTGAAGTTTCAGCCATATACTTCAATCAATATTTATTAATAATAACAATTTTACATTTATAATAGAAAAGAAAATGAAAAATGTTTTACATTAATTTTTTTAATAAAAAAATTAAAACAATGTTGTCATAAGCATCTTCACTGGTTTTCCTATTTTTTGACTGATTTTTCTTCAGGCCAGTTCTCAGATTTAATTGAATGGGTTCCTTACTGGTTCACTAGTTTGATTTGGTTTTTAGAACATAGGTAGTCTCCAAAGCTACCCTTGTTCTGATAAAGTAATTGTTCTCTTATTCATTCTTAAATGTACTTAACATGAACCACAGCACCCCGTGGGACTGTTAGAGGAAGCATTTAGAAACTAACTTTCCAAGTTACCATAAAACAAAAGTAATGTCTTGTCTAGTTATTACAAGGTAGTTACGTAGTCTATATAAGGCAGCTGTTAGTGGCTCCCCCCTATTTTGGGTAGACTAGTCATAAGTGAGAGATATGACCTTCCATGATAAGTCATATGTGCATCTATGATTTCTGATTTTCTTTTTAAAATTTTCTAACATAAGTTGTGAAATTAGGTAGAACTAATTGGTTTATTTTTTACGAGCTGTATAATATATTTTACAACTTCTTTTTTCAATTTAAAAAATTGACAACCATGTGATTTCAAAGTCATGCATCTTGGTATGACTTCAATTATATTTCCTAAAAAGTATTTAAAGTCATGGATTTTATATAACTCAATACATTATATTTCCTAAAAGTCGTAGATCTTAAAGAAATTTTTCAAGACAGTTTCATTTTAATTACTACATAGTTATATATGCTAACCTATCCCATGTAAAATAACTATTTTAAAGATGAAATGTAGGTATTTGAATTTATTATAATATTAAATGGGCACCTCCTTTTTGGCTACTAATAATTATTTCATGTTTGATGCAAGGACAAATAGATTTTGATGACAAAAACAGCTGGGAGTATCTCTTCAAGGACTACTACATAGATCTAAAACCAAAACTATTGCTAACATTTGATGAACTTTTTCAAGCTAAAAACCCATGTAAGGGATATGATATGCTTCATTTCAAAGAGGAGTCACCAGATGAACTTTTTTATGCCACCAATAATAAAGGATCAGATTCAGATAGCTCATACGAGAATGTAGATTTAAGTGGTTCAAAAAGAAGAAAGGCCAAGAAATGGGAAAAGTCCCATTCCAAATATGGAAATTCATATAGTGTAGGGACAAAGCTTGGTGGGCTCTAGAGATGACACCTAGGAGTGGGCGTCAAAAGAACTTTTGGAGTTTGTTATGCACATGAGAAACGGAGACAAATTTGTTTTATCTCAATTTGATGTGCATACTCTTTTGCTCGAGTACATTAAAAGAAATAATCATCGAGATCCTGGCCGTCAAAGTCAGATTATTTTTTATGCAAGGCTTCAAATCTCTTTGGAAAACCAAAAGTGGGACATTTTGAAACGTTAAAGCTTCTTGAACTCCATTTCCTTCTAAAAGAGGATTCCCAGGTTGAAGATCTACAGGAAGTGTTGTTCACACTAAAATTAGTCATTTGGAAGGTGATGGCAATCCCAATTTATATACTAAAACTGGCAAAGATAAGAGACGTAAAAATTGTAAAAAGGGTGATGTGAGAGGACTTCAAACTAATATTGATGATTATGCAGCCATTGATAACCATAATATTAATTTGATTGATCTAAGATGTAATTTGGTGAAAGATCTACTCAAAGATAAAGAGAAGTTCCATGATAAAGTTGTTGGTTCTATTGTGAGAATAAGAATTTCGTAGTGGTCAGAAGCAGGATTTGTATAGGTTGGTAAAGGTTGTAGGTAAATAATTTATCTAAACAACAACCTTCAATTTTTTTTTAATTTTTGTAATATAAAGTAAAGGATAAATTGCAATATTGTTGTCATTTTTTTTTTGGAATTGGTGATTTTAGTCCCTCTATTTTGGTTTTTGTGATTTTAGTCTATTTCTAAAAATTCGTGATTATAGTCTCTATTTTTAAAAATCCACCATTTTAATAAAAGACAAGTGGATTAAAATTGTGAAAGTCCAAAAATAAAAGGACTAAAATTGTAAACTTTAAAAAAATAAAATAAAGGAACTAAAATTGTCAATTCCAAAAAATAGAGGTATCTAAATTGCATTTTAGCCAAAAATAAACTTAGATTTTTTGTTTTCTTTTTAATTATGTACGTGATCAGGTACATGCAAAAGAGCAGAGCCATATAGAGTTGGTAAAAGGATAACAGATATCTTGTTAGAAATCTTAAATTTAAACAAGACAGAGATTGTATCAATTGATATTATCTCAAATCAGGAATTCACAGAGGTTATTCGATGCCAGCATTTTTACCTCTCCCTTTTGTTTATGATAGTTTGTTATTGTTTGACTTATACAGTCATTCTTTCTAAAAGTAATATGTCATTCACTTTAAAACTTGGCATGGTAATGGTCATAGTGGAACTTCAAACTCTAGTACATCCTAGTTGCATGAAGGGTGATATTCCACTTGATAATCAACTATACCTAATATCTGTGGCTTTGATTGGTTAAAAAAAAGACTACAGGCAACTTCACAGCCACAATTTTAACTAAAGTACTTCAACTGGTCCTCCAAATATCAGTCTACCATAATTGTTGTTTCTAAAGAAATCCTACCACATTAGCCCTTCAAGACATTGAATTCATCCTTTTGTGTCATCAATTTAGTTCTTCATGAGGGCAAAATATTTTATACTATAATGGACTCTATTTTGGGGACAAAAATATTTAGATGACTAATGAAGTGATCGAGATGCACTAATCTTTGGATGTGGCTAATTTAGTATTTGACTCTTAACCATATGACGGTGGGAATAAATTATTTCTGTATTTTAGATTTTTCCGAATTGATAATTTGTATAGATTAAACTTAGATGGGTGTATCTCTTTCCTTAAATAAATCTTTGGGCTTCTTTTAGGATGAATGCAACTGTCTCTGCCAAAAGCATAAAGTGTAGCCTCATAAATCAACTAACTGTGGTAATTTTATCTTCAATAAACTCGTATCAAGTAAGAGATCTTATACTCCCTTTAATTGTACTAGGATACAAATATGTTCTTATAGTGTGACATTCGGGACAAAGCATTGGTGCTTCAGGTGGTTAGAGTAAAAGATGTGAGTTGTTTTTTTCTACCCTTAGTGCTAGCCTTTGTGAAGTGTGTGCTCACACATTTTTTAAAATTGCTAGTTTCATTTATTGTGATTTTATTGATGTATTGAAGAAAGTTACCTTCAATTTACAGATGAAGTTTTGTTGATGTATAATTTTAGTACAATGAAAATTAGATTGATGAAAATTAAATTCTCATTTAACAAGAGTCTTGACAATTATTTTATGTTCTGTCTTATTACATCCATAATTTGGATTGATCAATGGTAGGGAAAGGATCATGATATTTTTTGTAGTTAAAATTTCTCAATGATTATCCCAAGGTTAAGTCGATAGGGGCCTAGTATTAGTAGACTAACATTCAGGTTCTCTTATTCATGATATAAACTGTTTCAAATAAAATTTATATATTCACTTTGGAAGTCAATGAAGGATTGCTTTCACTCTGGAAGTTTACTGATTGTCCTAATCAATTTAAATTGTCAAGTTAAATTCTTTGTGCATGTTCATTAACTCCTCATTTCATTTTCTAACAGTTTATTGTCTTATAGTCAACCTTGTTTCTGTGAATTTTGAAATATATTTTCTGGTCTTGGTAATCTAATTTAAATGTTTATTTTTCTATTGCAGTGGCTAGAAATAGAGATAGTGCAGCTGAGTCATTCCCAGGATAGAGCTAGTGAGAAAGGAGGTAGAAAAGAATATCCTTTGCTCTCAAGAAAAGTTCCAATATGATATCTGGCAGCATTCTGTTGCCTGTTGCTTTTTATTTCCTTGATGTTATTTTCCTTCCAGTGTCATTGTTGATCTGTTTTATGACATTGCTCATTTTATCAGGACTTGGGGAGAGAAATTTGTGGATTTTTGTTGATCCTTTTTATCAATTTGTTGTTGCAACTGTCCTTATAATTTCAAATTGATAATTCTTAAAATGTAATCTTGTCTAAATGAAGAAAATGGTTTAAAGGTGTTTTAAGTATACATTGTGATTTTCTAACTACTTGGGAATCTCATATGGTATATTTAATTGGTATGTTGGTCTTAACATATCTATTAAGGCTATCGAATGTCACGTATCCCATACTCAAATCTATCTTATTAATATGTTTTCCAATAAGATGTTTACTAAATAAACAGTTTTCTTGAGGTGTTTCTAGTAGGTTAGTTTCTAATAATTCATGCTTTTGAGCCTTGATTTTTTTTTCTTTCTACCGTTGTATTTATGAAGTTTTTAATCTTGGTAAAGTTCATCTATGAATTATAAATTAGTTTAATTGGTATACACTGTCAGTGTAGAATATTTTTACACTGACATTCAATCATGACTTTTCAATTATGTGACTTTTAAAGTAGTAATGAGTAAAGTCAACAAATTTACCATGAATGAAGGGTTATGATTGAATATCAGTGTAAAAACTTTTATACTAACAGTGTATACAAATTAATCTCATTATAAATTAGAGGAGTGCTTGCAACCATTCTACTATTGGTTAAAATTTATTGGAAACTATAAAATCATGAGAGTAATTAAATAACATGTGACATCCACAGTTTTTTTAATTTCTAATACATTTCAACCATTTATAGAGTATGTTCAAATGATTTGCTAATATTCTCTTTAAATTATTAACTATTCTCTACATGTTTTGGGGAATGAATTGTCGAGTGAACTTTGACCGATCAAATTAAATAAATACATAAAGGTGATCAATCTATCTATATGAAATCTCAACATGCTCTAAACTCATCATATTTTATTAAACAGATGTTTGAACAAAATGTTATGAAAATTATTCTACTCAGGCAACGTCTAAATCTTATCTAGTGATATTTAAAAAAATTTGTACATATTGGATGACTTTTCATTATCTTTTCATGTTATCTAGCACTAGTCTTTCAATAAAAAAGGATAATAATCATTTTAGCTTTTATTCTTTAGGATAATGTTTCATTGCTACCTATTAGTTTATAATATGGTTATCATATTAATTTTAACCTGTATTTTTATTATTATTCGTGCTTGATAAAAAACTCTTGAGTTCTATTTGTGCTCCCTACTAGTTTATAATCTTTTCATGTTATTAATTTAGCCTTTCTCTACTTCTGCAGCACCATCTTCTACTGGAATAGCTCCTCCAGCTGTGAAAACTATTGAAACTAAAAACATGTGGAATTACCAAAATCCATCGAGAAAAGTTCAGGGACCACTTTCCATGGTGCAGCTACGCAAATGGAGTAACACAAGATACTTTCCAGGTGATTTGAGGAGTTGGAGAACAACTGAGAAGCAAGATGATTTTATACTAACAACAGATGCCTTGGTAGGAAATTTTTCTAAGGAACCATCCATGGTGGATAAAGTTCAATCAGTGCATAATTTACACTACCCAACATCGTTCTTCAGGAAGTCTACACAACATGGAATAGAAGACCAAGTTGGAGAAAGACCAATATTTGATCAAAATAGTGGACCTTGGAATTCGCATAGTATGGTCTCGAGGACAAACCACAAACCACAGGAGGAAGTTGGAGATCTAAAGATAATATGAATTCTTTCCAATTGCAAATGAGATACCCAAGGCATGACTACAGTTACTAGATGATGTTAACAATTAAGGATTTGTGGGCCCATCTTTGCAGAACACTACCCAATAAATGGTATAGAAGGCCCATCTTTGCAGAACACTACCTCGCTTAACACTAGATTTGTGGGCATGACTACAGTTACTGGATGATGTTAACAATTAAGGAAACTCAAAATGTCAAGATATAATCACACTTAGTTTTTTATTTATAAAAGCATTATGTCACAAAAAAAATGGATAAAAGGAAATAAATTTCAATTAAATAACATAATTTGACCACAATTTCTATTGTCAGAGGAGATTGAATTTTTTGAATTAATATTTTTTGTATCAAATTTCCAATCTACTATAATTTTAAATTTTGATTTATGTGTACTTATGTTATGGAGATACTTCATGTTCAAAGTTATTTTCAGCTGCGTAGAAATAAAAAAGTATAACATAAGAAAAGACAAAATAAATAAAAGAGAAATAGATGAATTAAAGTGAAAACTGAAGTTGTTTTGATAATAAGAAAGTGACATGTAATGGAAGAAAAATTATTAAAATTATTAATGGTTTACAAGGAAACTAGGTTTAGCCAATGGTTTAACATTGGTAATTTCTTTTTATGATTTCATAATTTCTTTTTATTTTAGTTTCTTAAATATTTTCAAATATTTATTTTGGTTCTAATAATGTTTTCTTCACTTTTAGTCTTAATTTTTTTCTTTATTTTTTATTTTCCCCTTGTTTTTATAAGTTTTTATGGACTTTGTTAAATACTTTTATGCAATTGACTTTCTTAAGTAGTTCCCGAAATATTTTTCAATTTTTCTATCAATCTTTACTAAATATTTTCTTAACATAATAGAATAGAACATAATAGAATAAGATAAATTGAAATGCAATAAAAAATTTTATTTTATAATAGAATGAGATAAATTGATAATAAATGCAATGAAAATTTCATTTTATTGTTTTAAAAAAGAATAGAATAAAGTACTAATGTTTGAGAAAATTGCACAGATTCTATTATGAGATTCGTCCTTATTACATTTAACATTTTTCTAAATTATTGAAAACACTTTTCAATTTTTTTACTTTTGTCATAATCATCCAGGATTTTTATGTTCATTACATCAATCTTTTTCTTAAGTTAAAGGATACTACATCAATCCCTCTTGAGAGATTAAAGTAGTAATGTAAAAAAATAGAAGAATAATAGATATAATAAAGACAAATCTTAAGGTTTGTAATTTACTTTAAATTTTTT
The DNA here is from genome assembly GCA_037954015.1 of Psophocarpus tetragonolobus. Taxonomy (NCBI): domain Eukaryota; kingdom Viridiplantae; phylum Streptophyta; class Magnoliopsida; order Fabales; family Fabaceae; genus Psophocarpus; species Psophocarpus tetragonolobus. The sequence goes on along the minus strand of CM075688.1, from coordinate 42,865,136 downwards.
ATTTTAAATATATTATGCATAAGAAATGGTGATGAAAATTAAATTTATAAAGATAAAATAATTATGAATTAAATGACCTTTTAATCTCTAAAAATATAGCATACTTTTATGTTGATTTTTTGAAGATATATTTTTTTCTATTTTAGTCTACACTTTTAAGAAATAATGATACTTAAAAGCAACAACATCTATGTTTGTTAGATAGTGACTCATCACCTTCTTTAAAAGTTTGAATGAGAGTTTCATATAACTTTCTTTAGATAAATTATAATTTTAATAGTTTACAAAAAATATAGTTTATTTAAAAATATTACATAAAATTATTTTTCAAACTTATAATAATGTGGTAAATCATTTGGCTACTAAAGTCATTTCATTAACATTGTTACTTTATGATAGAGACTAAAACCAATATTATTACACGATAATGAAACTAAAAATAAATCAAAATAAAAAATATTTAAAAGAACTAAGATAAAAAATCTTAAGTTGTCAACATACGATATTAAATTTTTTAGTTTTAGAAATTAGCTCTAAGGCATCAAACCAAATTGAACATTTCTCTTATTAGGGTCTCTCAGTTTTATGCTAGCAACTACATCTTTAAGCGTATGTCCATTATAAAATAAGAATTTTTGCTTGAAATAAAAAAATCTCTTCTCCTGCATTAAAAAATTTGCTAATGTTTTTTTTAGTTAATAATTTACCATCTCTTTTGCATGTAAGCATATTTCCAAAAATTCTTTGAGTATAGTTATTAAAATATAAAATTTTTAAGATACGAGAAATTAGAATGGAGTTAAAACGGGTAGGGATAATTTGAGGGTTTTAAGGTTTGATTTGAGAAAAAAAAAGTTCTTAAATGTAACAGCAGCAATGTCAAGAATTTCTTTTTTATAAATACCCAACTATTTTAAAGCTATTTCAAATACAGTAACTTCTCCAATTCAATCTTCCCCTCTCACCCGCGCTTACTTTGTTCTTCTCCTCTCAAACCCATTCTCTCAAATCATTCTTCCCCTCTCAAACCCATTCTCTCAATTCAATCTTCCCCTCTCACTCGCTTACTCTGTTCTTGTTTTTCTTTTCTCTCACCATCCTCTGTTCAATTGAAGGAGCTTTCTCTGATCTTTGACACCTTTATTGGTATCACCTGGACCGGAGGAACAAGAAGAACACCGATTGGTGGTCGATTTTGTCAACCTTTTTCGGGATATTTGAATGTTTTTGGTGCAACTATTAATGGCTTCTGTTTTCGGTGGAAAGGTTTTATCTTGGTGATGAAAATTATCAACATTCTTCTCTGAGGTAAGTTACATCTCGGTGGAAAGGTCTTAATGTTTTTCTTCAAATTCTATTTCTTTTGTTTAAGCTCTCTATTCCAAATAAATACTTCTTGTCTATCTTGATGTTCATTATTGATTTATGTAATATTTCCCGACGATCGTTTTCATTCTTAATTAACTTTATGATTAACATATAATTATTTATGATCATTATTGATTTATGTAATATAATTCATCGTCCGATCGACTATAATTCTTTTTCATTGGTTTGTTAATGTAAATTTTTCTCGAAAAGGATTAGGTCTTGCATTATCATATAATTACTTAATGATGTTGAAGGGTATCATCTTTTCCAGTGTAGTTGCAAGATGAGATGTTAATTTCTATGCGCTCTCTAGATTCTTGATTTCTTTTTTGCATTAATTTCCATGCGTCAAACACAATTGTCAGAAACTCTTTGACACATCTCTATCCTTCATGTCACCAAGTCTCCTCCCAATAACAGATCTCCGATAAAAAAACTGATCCCTGCCAATAACAGATCTCCGATAAAAAACTAATCCCTGCATTTATGCATGTTCCAGGCATAAGCTATGTCAGGTCACGTATGGTAAAATAAATGAGTTTCCTGGAAACTGATGTAACCTTCTGAGATCTTCCGGCTACATTTCTATGATTCTGATTTCCTTTTTACCGGTTGTTAACCCTAACAATTGGTGTGTGCTATGGATGTTGGGACTTGGGAGACCAAAACTCCCTCAATATGTGAAAGTGGGTGGGCTTAAGTTTGAATAAAATAGATATGTTTTGAGTTTAAGTGAGTGAGGAATAGAGATGAACTAATTTTAACAGGATTGTGAAACACATATTTCATAAAAAAAAAGCATTTTAGTTTTTAAGCATTATAGCTGGAATACACCATTGTTACAGTGAAACTGTTGTGATGTTATAGGAATTCTGTTGTGACGGAGGTTTGCAATGCAAAACTCCACTATGACACTGCCGCTATTTCTTGTGATTGATAACTTTGTATGTCAAATATGGAATATTTCATTTTAAATCTCTCAACGAAAGTTTGTGATTAGCTCTTTCAATCTCAAATTTGTCCTATAATTAATATTTTACTTAATTAGGCTTGATTTTCCTTCTTATAACTTTATTGTGTTATTTGTAGTTTTGGCAGGCTCTTTTGGCTATCAAAGCACTTGTGTGAAGTTGGTATATATTAATATAATTACAATGTGTTAAATTAATGTACAGTCTAAATTATTATGATTAGCTATTTATAATGATCAAATTGCTCCCTCATTAACATATTATTTCTAGTAGAGTAGTAATTATTCTTTCAAATATTTATCACATGTTTGGAATAACCAGATGTTGAAATTCTAAGAGGCATATTCATCAATGTTTGTTTTTTCAAAAGCTCTTTTAACAAAATTATTGTCACACTTGTATAAAAATTTATATCAAGATGGAACTAATCGTGTTTACGAATATAATTAGCATAAATTTTGGATTATATGTTTTAATTATAATTTGTGAATTTATATAATTAAAATTTCTTATTAGGTTTGAGTAGATTAGTCCAAGGTAGGATGGGTAGGTTGGGTTATGTTAGGATGGGTGGGTTAGGAAGGTAGGGTATTGTAGGCTAAGGTAAGGCTATAGTAAGTTACATCAAGGAAAATTATTCTAATATAGAATAAGGGAAGGTAAGATATGCTAGGAAAAATTGACTAGGTTAGCTTAAGGTAGTCTAAGATACGGTAGGGTTAGGTACATTAGGGTAGTTTCACACATGTTAGAGTATGATAGATTATGTAGGCTAAGGTAGGCAGGGGTAGGGTAGGTTATAGGGTAGACTATGATAGGGTAGGGTAGGATAGGATATGATAGGTTAGGTTAGGGCTCGGGTAGAATAGGCTAGGTTAGGTTAGGGATAAGGTAGTCTAGGGTAAGGTTGGCTAGGCTAGGCTAGGCTAAAGTAAGGTAGGGTATGATATGGTAGGCTAGATTAGGGCAGAGTAGGGTAGGGTAGGGTAGAGTAAGGTAGAGTAGAGTAGAGTAGGGTAGGCTAATAGGCTAGGGCAGGGTAGGGTAGTAGGCTAGTCTAGGATAGAGTAAGGTAGGGTAAACTAGGTAAGGTAGGGTTGGCTAGGCTAGACTAGGCTATGCTAGACTAGGGTAAGCTAGACTAGACTAGGGTAGGGTATGGTAGGCTAGGGTAGGGTAGGGTAGGTAGGCAAGGCTAGGCTAGGTTAGGTTAAGGCTAGGGTAGTTTATGGTAGGCTAGGCTAGACTAGGGTAGGTGAGGTAGGGTAGGCAGGCAAGGCTAGGCTAGGTTAGGTTAGCGCTAAGGTAGGCTAGGCTAGGCTAGACTAGGGTAGGTAGTCAAGCGTAGGCTAGGGTAGGGTATAGCAGGCTAGGCTAGGGTATGATAGGATAAGGTAGGCTAGGATAAGCTAGGCTAGGCTAGTCTAGGATAAAGTATGGTAGGGCAAGTAGGCTAGCCTAGGTCGGTTAGGGTGTAGGGGTAGGGTAGGGCTAGGGTAGAATAGGGTAGGGATGGTGGGATAAGTGTACGCTAGGATAGGGTAGGCTAGGATAGGGGTAGGCTAGGATAGGGTAGGGTAGGGTAGGCTAGTTTAGGATAGAGTAGGGTACCGGTTAGACTAGTGTAGGGTAGGGTAGGGTAGGGTAGGGATAGGCTAGAGTAGTGGTAGGGTAGGGATAAGTTAGAGTAGTGGTAGGGTAGGGATAAGTTAGAGTAGTGGTAGGGTAGGGTAGAGTAGGGTAGGGGTAGGTTAGGGTATTCTAGGCTAATGTAGGTTGATATAGGCTAAGGTAGGGTAGGGTAGGATAGGATAGGGTAGGGTAGGGTAGGGTAGGGTAGAGTAGGGTAGGCTAGTGTATGGTAGGGTAGGGTAGAGTAGGGTAGGCTAGTGTATGGTAGGGTAGGGTAGAGTAGGTTAGGCTAGGATAGGGTAAGCGAGGCTAGTCTGGATAAAGCAGGGTTGAGTAAGGCAAGGCAACGGTTGGTAGGCTAGGGTAGGGTAAGGCTATGCTTAGGGTAGGGGTAGCTAAGGTAGAGTATGGCAGGATAGGGGTAGTTTAGGATAGGGTAGGCTAGGATAGGATAGGGTTTAGGATAGGCTAAGGTCGGCTATTCTAGGCTAGGATAGGGTAAGATATGATAGAGTAGGGTAAGGTAAGCTAGGCTAGTCTAGGATAGAGTAGGGTAGGGATATGCCAGGCTAGGGTAAGGGTAGGGTAGAGTACGGTAGGTTCGGGTAAGGGTAGGGTAGAGTAGGGTAGGATAGGGGTTTTAGGGTTTAGGGCAGGGTAGACTAGGGTAGGCTAGCTAGACTAGGCTAGGCTAGGCTAGCGTAGGGTAGGGTAGGGTATTATAGGCTAAGGTAGGCTATTTTAGGCTAGGATAGTATAGGATAGGCTAGGGTAGGGTTAGGTAGGGTATGCGAGGGTAGGGTAGAGTATGCTAGGTTAAGCTAGGGTATGATAGGATAGGGCCTCCTAGGCTAGTCTAGGATAAAGTAGGGTAGGATAGGGCAGTGTAGGTACGGTAGGGTAGGATAGGGCAAGGTAGGTAGGGTAAGGTAGGGTATGGCTAGGCTTAGGGTAGGAGTAGGGTAGGGAAGGATAGGCTAGGATAGGGTAGGGTAGGGTAGGATAGGATAGGGTAGGTTAGGCTATGCTAAGGTAGGCTATTCTAGGATAAGATAAGGTAGGCTAGGATAGAGTAGGACTAGGGTAAGGTAGAGCACAACTAGGGTAGGGTAGGGTAGGGTAGGGATATGCTAGGCTAGGATAGGGTTAGGGTAGGGTAGAGTATGTTATTTTCCTTCCAGTGTTATTGCTAGATTTGTTTTATGACATTGATCACTTTATCAGGACTTGGGAAGAGAAATCTGCGGATTGTTTTTGTTGATCCTTTTATCAATTTATTGTTGCAACTGTCCTTATAATTTCAAATTGATAATTCTTAAAATGTAATCTTGTCTGAATGAATAAAATGGTTTAAAGTGTTTTAAGTGTGCATTGTGTTTTCCTAACTACTTAGGAATGTCATATGGTATATTTAATTGGTATGATGGTCTTAACATATCTATTAAGGCTATTGAATGTCACGTATCCCATACTCAACTCTGTCTTATTAATATGTTTCCCAATAAGATGTTTGCTAAATAAATAGCACTTTTCTTGAGGTGTTTCTAGTAGGTTAGTTTCTAATAATTCATGCTTTTGAGCCTTGATTTTTTTTTTCTTTTTACTGTTGTATTTATGAAGTTTTTAATCTTGGTAATGTTCATCTATGAATTATAAATGAGTTTCATTGGTATACACTTTCAGTGTAGAATATTTTTACACTGACATTCAATTATGACTTTTCATTTATGTGACTTTTAAAGTAGTAAAGAGTAAAGTTAACAAATTTACCATGAATGAAGGTTTATGATTGAATATCAGTGTAAAAATTTTTATACTAGCAATGTATACAAATTAATCTCATTATAAATTAGAGGAGTGCTTGCAACCATTCTACTATTGGTTAAAATTTATTGGAAATTATAAAATCATGAGAGTAATTAAATAACATATGAGATCCATAGTTTTTTTAATTTCTAATACATTTCAACCATTTATAGAGTATGTTCAAATGAGTTGCTAATATTCTCTTTAAATTATTAACTATTCTCTACCAGTTTTGGGGAATGAATTGTCGAGTGAACTCTGACCAACCAAATTAAATAAATACATAAAGGTGATCAATCTATCTATATGAAATTTCAACATGCTCTAAACTCATCATATTTATTAAACAGGTGTTTAAACAAAATGCTATAGAAATTATTCTCCTCAGGCAACGTCTAAATCTTATCTAATGATATTTAAAAATTTTTGTACATATTGGATGACTTTTCGTTATCTCTTCATGTTATCTATCACTAGTCTTTCAATAAAAAAGGATAATAATCATTTTAGTTTTTATTCTTTAGGATAATGTTTCAGTGCTACCTACTAGTTTATATATGGTTATCATATTAATTTTAACCTATATTTTTATTATTATTTGTGCTTGATAAAAAACTCATGAGTTCTATTTGTGCTCCCTACTAGTTTATAATCTTTTCATGTTATTAATTTTAGCCTTGCTCTACTTCTGCAACACCATCTTCTACTGGAATAACTCCTCCAGCTGTGAAAACTAATGAAACAGAAAAGATGTGGAATTACCAAGATCCATCGAGAAAAGTTTAGGGACCATTTTCCATGGTGCAACTACGCAAATGGAGTAACACAGGATACTTTCCTGGTGATTTGAGGAATTGGAGAACAACTGAGAAGCAAGATGATTCTATACTCTTAACAGATGCCTTGGTAGGAATTTTTCTAAGGAACCATCCATGGTGGATAAAGTTCGATCAGTGCAGGGTATAGAAGGCCAAGTTGGAGAAAGACCAATATTTGATCAAAATAGTGGACCTTGGAATTCGCATAGTACTCTATGGTCTCTAGGACAAACCACAAACCACAGGAGGAAGTTGGAGACCTAGTATGAATTCTTTAGCTAGTAGGACTTCTCCAATTGCAGATGAGATACCCAAGAACCCTGCAAATGGTTGGGGATGTGATGTTGGTGTTAGAAATGCAGCAACAAATCTTCCTTCACCTATTCCCCAAACTACTCTTGGAACTAAGGAGCAGGTTTTTGAAAAAACATGGTCCCCAACACCTGTCTAGTTGTCCAGGTCTCATAGGAAATTCGTTCCCAGGAAATCATGGAGGTTTACAATCCTTTGTGGTAGTGCACCTAGAGCATGTTGTACAAAATGCTAAAAAAGGCTCAAGTTTACAATCTAGTATTAATTCTGCTTCTACAGATAATACTAAGTTACATCCTCAGGCAATAGCAGTGGCATCTGTTGTGGCTTTCGGGGTTGACATAAAAATGGCAGGTGCAAATATCAGGTTTTGAGTAGCTCAAGGGTGGGGTTCTATAGGGGTTCCAAAGCCCGAACAAAACTCCTGGGGAGGTGCATCATCTCAAAGGATAGAACCAAATAATCATGTTACTATGCTACCCAGCCACCAGTTTCCCATGGCCCATCTTTGCAGAACAGTGCCTCGCTTAACACTGGATTTGTGGGCATGACTACAGTTATTGGATGATGTTAACGATTAAGGAAAACTCAAAACGTCAAGATATAATCACACTTTGTTTGTTGTTTATAAAAGCATTATAAGTCACAAAAATAAATGGATAAAAGGAAATAAATTTCCATTAGATAACATAATTGGACCACAATTTCTATTGTCTGAGGAGATTGAATTTTGTGAATCAATATTATTTACATCAAATTTCCAATCTACTATAATTTTAAATTTGGATTTATGCTTACTTATGTTATGGAGATATTCCATGTTCAAATTTCCTAATAAATGCTATAAAATTTCAAATAATTATCTTATTTGTAACAGATAATTTAATAGATCATTTACAATTTCTTTATTCAAGAACATAACAGTAACGATCATTGGGAGTAGTAAATGCTAAGAAATTTGAAATAATTATCTTCTTTCTAAAATATAATTTAATACATCATTTAAAATTTCTTTATAAAAGATCATAATGGTAAGGATCATTGAGCCTAATAAATGCTAAACAATTTGAAATAATTACCTTCTTTGTAAAAGATAATTTAATAGATCATTTAAAATTTCCTTATTCAAGATCATAAGGGTAATGATCATTGGGCCTAATAAATTCTAAAAAATTTTAAATAATTATGTTCTTTGTAAAAGATAATTTAATAGATCATTTAAAATTTCTTTATTCAACATCATAACGGCAACGATCATTGGGCCTAATACAAGCTAAGAAATTTGAAATAACTATCTTCTTTGTAAAAGATAATTTAATGGATCATTTAAAATTTCTTTATCAAATTTCATACTGATAACGATCATTTGACCTAATAAATGCTAAACAAGTTGACATAATTAACTTCTTTCTAAAAGATAATTTAATAGATCATTTGAAATTTGTTTATAAAAGACCATAACGGTAACGATCATTTGGCGTAATAAATGCTAAAAAATTTGAAATAATTATCTTCTTTATAAAAGATAATTTACTAGATCATTTAAAATTTCTTTGTTCAAAATCATCACAGTAACGATCATTGAGCCTTGTAAATGCTAATAAATTTTAAATAATTATCTTCTTTGTAAAAGATAATTTAATAGATCATTTAAAATTTCTTTATAAAATATGATAATGGTAACGATCATTGGGGCTAATAGATGCTGAAAAATTTCAAATAATTATCTTCTTTGTAAAAGGTAATTTAATAGATCATTTAAAATTTCATTATTCAAGATGATAACGGTAACGATCATTGAGCCTAATAAATATTAAGAAATTTGAAATAATTATCTTCTTTGTAAAACATAATTTAATAGATCATTCAAATTTTTTTTATAAATGATCACAACAGTAACGCTTATTGGGGGTAATAAATACTAAAAAATTTGAAATAATTATTTTCTTTGTAAAAGATAATTTAATACGTCATTTAAAATTTCTCTATAATAGATCATAACGGTAACGATTATTGGACCTAATCAATGCTAAACAAGTTGACATAATTATGTTCTTTGTAAAAGATAATAACGGTAATAATGATTGGGCCTAATAAATGCTAAAAAAGTTGACATAATTATCTTCTTCGTAATAGATAGTTTCATAGATAATTTAAAACTTCTATATAAAGGATCAAAACGGTAACGATCATTAGGCGTAATAAATGTTAAATAAGTTAACATAATTACCTTCTTTGTAAAAATAATTTAATAGATCATTTAAAATTTCTTTATAAAAGATCAAAACGATAACAATCATTGGGCCTAATAAATGCTAAACAAGTTGACATAATTATCTTCTTTGTAAAAGATAATTTAATAGATTATTTAAATATTCTTTATAAAAAATCATAATGGTAACAATCATTCGGCCTCATAAATGCTAAAAAGGTTGACATTATTATGTTCTTTGTAAAAGATAACTTAACATATGATTCAATATTTCTTTATAAAATATCATAACAGTAACGATCATTGGGCCTAATAAATGCTAAAAAATTTTAAATAATTATCTTCTTTGTAAAAGATAACTTAATAGGTCATTTAAAATTTCTTTATAAAAGATCACAACGGTCACAATCATTGGACCTCATAAATGCTAAAAGAGTTGACATAATTATATTCTTTGTAAAAGATAATTTAATAGGTCATTTAAAATATCTTTATAAAAGATCATAACAGTAACGATCATTGAGCCTAATAAATGCTAAGAAATTTGAAATAATTATCTTCTATCTAAAAGATAATTTATTAGATCATTTAAAGTTTATTTATCAAAGATCACAACGGTAACGTTCATTGGGCCTAATAATTTCTAAACAAGTTAACATAATTATCTTCTTTATAAAATATAATTTAATAGATCATTTAAAATTTCTTTTTAAAAGATCATAACGGTAACGATCATAGGACCTAATAAATGTTAAAATTGTTAACATGATTATCTTCTTTATAAAATATAATTTAATAGATTATTTAAAATTTCTTTATAAAAGAGCATAACAGTAACAATTATTGGCCTAATACATGCTACAAAAGTTGACATAATTATCTTCTTTGTAATGGATAATTTAATAGATCATTTAAAATTTCTTTATAAAAGATAATAACGGTAACGATCATTGGCCCTAATGAATGATAAGAAATTTGAAATAATTACTTTCTTTGTAAAAGATAATTTAATAGATCATTTAAAATTTCTTTATAAAATATCATAACCACAACGATCATTGGGCCTAATAAATGCTAAAAAAGTTGACATAATTATCGTCTTTGTAAAAGATAATTTAATAGATCATTTAAAATTTCTTTATAAAAGATCATAACGGTAACGATCATTGGGCCTAATAAATGCTAAGCAAGTTGACATAATTAGCTTCTTTGTAAAACATTATTTAAAATTTCTTTGTAAAAGACCATAACGGTAACAATCATATTGCCTAAAAATGCTAAATAAGTTGACATCAATATCTTCTTTGTAAAAGATAATTTAATGGATTCTTTAAAATTTCTTTGTAAAAGATCATAACGTTAACAATCATTGGGTCTAATGAATGCTAAGAAATATGAAATAATTATTTTCTTTGTAAAAGATAATTTAATATATCATTTAAAATTTTTTTATAAAAGATCATAATCATAACGATCATTGGGCCTCATAAATTCTAAAACAGTTGACATAATAATATGCTTTGTAAAAAATAATTTAATAGATCATTTATAATTTCATTCTAACAGATCATAATGATAAGGATCATTCGACCTAATAATTGCTAAAGAAGTTGACATAATTATGTTTTTTGTAAAAAAATAATTTAATAGATAATTTAAAATATCTTTATGAAAGATCATAATGGACTAAGAAATTCTAACAAATTTGAAATATATATCTTCTTTGTAAAAGAGAATTTAATAGATTATTTAAAATTTCTTTATAAAAGATCGTAACGGTACCAATCATTGGGCCTAATAAATGTTAAACAACTTGACATAATTATCTTCTTTGTAAAAGATATTTTAATATATTAATTAAAATTTCTTTATAAAAGATCAGAACAGGCACGATCATTGGGCCTAATAAACGCTAAAGAAGTTGACATAGTTATCTTCTATGTAAAAGATAATTTAATAGACGATTCAAAATTTCTTTACAAAAGATCATAACGATAACAATCATTGGGCCTTTCAAATGGTAAAAAAGTTGACATAATTATCTACTTTGTAAAAGACAATTTAATAGATCATTGAAATTTTTTTTATAAAAGATCATAACGGTAACGATCATTGGGCCTAGTAAAGGTTAACAAAGTTGACATAATTATGTTCCTTGTAAAAGATAATTTAAAAGATCATTTAAAAGTTTTTTATAAAAGATCATAACGGTAATAATCATTGGGCCTAATACATGTTAAACAAGTTGACATAATTATCTTCTTTATAAAAGATAGTTTAATAGTATATTTAAAACTTATTTTTAAAAGTTCATAATGGTAACAACTATTAGGCCTAATAAATGCTAAAAAATTTCACATAATTATCTTCTATGTAATAGATAATTTAATAGATCATTTAAAATTTCTTTTTAAAAGATCATAACGGTAACGATCATTGGGTCTAATAAATGCTAAAATGGTTAACATGATTATCTTCTTTATAAAATATAATTTAATAGATTATTTAAAATTTCTTTATAAAAGAGCATAACGGTAACAATTATTGGCCTAATACATGCTACAAAAGTTGACATAATTATCTTCTTTGTAATGGATAATTTAATAGATCATTTAAAATTTCTTTATAAAACATCATAACGGTAACGATCATTGGCCCTAATGAATGATAAGAAATTTGAAATAATTACTTTCTTTGTAAAAGATAATTTAATAGATCATTTAAAATTTCTTTATAAAATATCATAAACATAACGATCATTGGGCCTAATAAATGCTAAAAAAGTTGACATAATTATCCTCTTTGTAAAAGATAATTTAATAGATCATTTAAAATTTCTTTATAAAAGATCATAACGGTAACGATCATTGGCCTAATAAATGCTAAGCAAGTTGACATAATTAGCTTCTTTGTAAAACATTATTTAAAATTTCTTTGTAAAAGACCATAACGGTAACAATCGTATCGCCTAAAAATGCTAAATAAGTTGACATCATTATCTTCTTTGTAAAAGATAATTTAATGGATTCTTTAAAATTTCTTTGTAAAAGATTATAACATTAACAATCATTGGGTCTAATAAATGCTAACAGATATGAAATAATTATTTTCTTTGTAAAAGATAATCTAATATATCATTTAAAATTTTTTTATAAAAGATCATAACGATAACGATCATTGGGCCTCATAAATTCTAAAAAACTTGACATAATAATACGCTTTGTAAAAGATAATTTAATAGATCATTTATAATTTCATTCTAACAGATCATAATGATAAGGATCATTCGACCTAATAATTGCTAAAGAAGTTGACATAATTATGTTGTTTGTAAAAAAATAATTTAATAGATAATTTAAAATATCTTTATGAAAGATCATAATGGACTAAGAAATTCTAACAAATTTGAAATATATATCTTCTTTGTAAAAGAGAATTTAATAGATTATTTAAAATTTCTTTATAAAAGATCGTAACGGTAACAATCATTGGGCCTAATAAATGTTAAACAACTTGACATAATTATCTTCTTTGTAAAAGATATTTTAATATATTAATTAAAATTTCTTTATAAAAGATCAGAACAGTCACGATCATTGGGCCTAGTAAACGCTAAAGAAGTTGACATACTTATCTTCTTTGTAAAAGATAATTTAATAGATGATTCAAAATTTCTTTATAAAAGATCATAACGGTAACAATCATTGGGCCTTTCAAATGGTAAAAAAGTTGACATAATTATCTACTTTGTAAAAGACAATTTAATAGATCATTGAAATTTTTTTTATAAAAGATCATAACGGTAACGATCATTGGGCCTAGTAAAGGTTAACAAAGTTGACATAATTATGTTCCTTGTAAAAGATAATTTAATAGATCATTTAAAAGTTTTTTATAAAAGATCATAACGGTAACGATCATTGGGCCTAATACATCCTAAACAAGTTGACATAATTATCTTCTTTATAAAAGATAGTTTAATAGTATATTTAAAACTTATTTTTAAAAGTTCATATTGGTAACAATTATTGGCCTAATAAATGCTAAAAAATTTCACATAATTATCTTCTATGTAATAGATAATTTAATAGATCATTTAAAATTTCTTTTTAAAAGATCATAACGGTAACGATCATTGGGTCTAATAAATGCTAAAACGGTTAACATGATTATATTCTTTATAAAATATAATTTAATAGATTATTTAAAATTTCTTTATAAAAGAGCATAACGGTAACAATTATTGGCCTAATACATGCTACAAAAGTTGACATAATTATCTTCTTTGTAATGGATAATTTAATAGATCATTTAAAATTTCTTTATAGAAGATCATAACGGTAACGATCATTGGCCCTAATAAATGATAAGAAATTTGAAATAATTACTTTCTTTGTAAAAGATAATTTAATAGATCATTTAAAATTTCTTTATAAAATATCATAACCATAACGATCATTGGGCCTAATAAATGCTAAAAAAGTTGACATAATTATCGTCTTTGTAAAAGATAATTTAATAGATCATTTAAAATTTCTTTATAAAAGATCATAACGGTAACGATCATTGGGCCTAATAAATGCTAAGCAAGTTGACATAATTAGCTTCTTTGTAAAACATTATTTAAAATTTCTTTGTAAAAGACCATAACGGTGACAATCATATCGCCTAAAAATGCTAAATAAGTTGACATCATTATCTTCTTTGTAAAAGATAATTTAATATATTCTTTAAAATTTCTTTGTAAAAGATCATAACGTTAACAATCATTGGGTCTAATAAATGCTAAGAAATATGAAATAATTATTTTCTTTGTAAAAGATAATTTAATATATCATTTAAAATTTTTTTATAAAAGATCATAACGATAACGATCATTTGGCCTAATAAATTCTAAAAAAGTTGACATAATAATATGCTTTATAAAAGATAATTTAATAGATCATTTATAATTTCATTCTAACAGATCATAATGATAAGGATCATTCGACCTAATAATTGCTAAAGAAGTTGACATAATTATGTTGTTTGGAAAAAAATAATTTAATAGGTAATTTAAAATATCTTTATGAAAGATCATAATGGACTAAGAAATTCTAACAAATTTGAAATATATATCTTCTTTGTAAAAGAGAATTTAATAGATTATTTAAAATTTCTTTATAAAAGATCGTAACGGTAACAATCATTGGGCCAAATAAATGTTAAACAACCTGACATAATTATCTTCTTTGTAAAATATATTTTAATAGATTAATTAAAATTTCTTTATAAAAGACCAGAACTATCACGATCATTGGGCCTAATAAATGCTAAAAAAGTTGACATAGTTATCTTCTTTGTAAAAGATAATTTAATAGATGATTCAAAATTTCTTTATAAAAGATCATAACAGTAATGATCATTCGGCCTAATAAATGCTAAGAAGTTTGAAATAATTATTATCTTTCTAACATATAATTTAATAGATTATTTAAAATTTCTTTATCAAAGATCATAACGGTAACAATCATTGGGCCTAATATAGCACTTTTAGACTTTCGTGTCCACTGATTTTTTTCTTATTTGTCTCTCAATATTCTGTTATTTTACTTCATTAATTAATAAATAAATAAATAAATAAATAAGTACTAAAAACTAGTGTTCCTTAAAAATATAACTTCTACCTTCATGTCTTCTTGTAAACTCTATCACTATATTAACCTTATACTCTTAAAAAATATAATTTATAATATTATATATATTACAGAATTATATAATTATTATATAATAGAAATAGAATCTTTTGGTATTCACAATTTATGATTATTTTACCTTTTTAAACATTTTATAACATCTCTCACTCTAAAAAATATAATTTCTCTTACATGAATAAATGCACATTTTCAAATCTAGTGATAAAGTTTACCAATTAAATGTCAATGTAAAGATCTCTACAATGATAATGTATACCGATTAAACTTATATATATATATATATATGTATATTATCTATACTCATATACTATATATAAAGGTAATATTCCATCTTTATTTGCAATTTTATTAATACATATTCTACCCTTATATCTATTTGAAAATTAAAAAATAAAATACTTTGTCAAAAGGGGATTTGAACCCACAACCTTAGGCTCCCTGAACATCAATTTTGCAATTAGACCAACCTTATAACCTTGATAATAAAATTACTTTAAAACATTTATATCCAACCTAAACATTAATTTTGCCACTAGACCAACCTTATAAGCTTAATAATAAAATCTTTATATCCAACATCTATAATAGTTCTACTATTAATAATATACGATCTATAATATATATATATATATATATATATATTATGATATATAATAGGAATAGAACATGTCCACATTTTATGACTGTTTTACCCTTCTAAATATTTTATGACTGCTCTCACAATAATAAATGCATGTTCTACATTAAGTTTTATGATGCTCAATCTCATTCGTGCAAGACTTCCATATCTTACTAGCCTCTATACCAAAGCTAGCTCACAAGTTTAAATATATATACTTTTCTTAAGTAGTTATCTATTTGATGAGAAACTTTTTTATACTTTTTTATTTACGGCAAAAAAAATTTTTAAAGAAGCATGATGTAAGCACAAAGGAAAACAACTAATATTATGATGATGGCTTCCAAAAGGCCAGTTCTATTGATTTTTAACCTTTTAATATTTTATGAGCTGCAACTAGCATTGTCATAATGGGCTTGGCTAGGTGGTCCATCTTTATCTACCATGACTTCAAATTGGGCCTAGCTAGAAAAATTGATGTTCCACAAAATAGAATAGATAATGGAACCCAACCCACCCAACTGCGAGTTAGGTGGGTTCAGGTCGAGGTGTCTTGTTGCCTTATTAAATCTCATTCTCCAATAATCTCTTTCAAGCCCTCACATTCACACTCACATTCGCGTTCACACGTTCACACACAAATGCAATTATACTTACTGACTTACACAAAACAAACAAGCAAAAGGCAAAAGCAAATTCTCGTGTATTCTATTTCCATCTCATGACTGTTGTGGATTTAATATTATTTATAATTTGCATGTTAATGATATGGATCCTCTACGTAAGTATATTGTTTTAATATCATTTATAATTGACATTTTTTTATAAATATTCTTACTTAAAAAGATGACAAAATTAAATTTAATAATTAATTGTTTTATTTTAAGTATGGTGGGCTGGCCACCGAATTCACCAACTTGTGGTGCAACGAGTTAGATCAAGATTCCAACTATCTTCACTCTAGTAAGTCAAGTTGGTTCAACCCAGTTATTTTGCAACCCATGTAGGGCTAACCTGTGTGGGTTGGGCTAATTGTTTTGACAAAAATGCCATTTAGGTTAAGTTGTTGACTAACTCTTCATGGTCAATCCTTGGTTGTTAACGGCTTACATAGAAACTAGGTTTAGCCAATGGTTTAAGACCCCTATTTTATTTTCTATGATTTCATAATTTATTTTTAAATATATTTTTAGTTTCTTAAATATTTTCAGATATTTATTTTAGTTCAAATAATTTTTTTCTTCACTTTTAGTCCCAATGTTTTTTTTTATTTTGTATCTCTCCCTTGCTTTTACAAGTTTTTTATGGACTCTGTTAAGTTTTTTTAAGAAATTGACTCTTTTAAGTAGTCCCCAAAATATTTTTCAATTTTTCTATAGATCTTTACTACCCAAAATATTTTTCAATTTTTCTATAGATCTTTACTAAATGTTTCTTAACGTTTGGTCCTGAATTTTTTTCTTTTCTATTTACCATAAGAGAATGATACATCAAGTTAATAACAAAAATACAAAATAATTTTTTCTAAGAACTAAACAAATTAGGAATAAAAATTATATAACAAATTTTGGGAATAAAAAATAAATTTTATTTTTTTTGTTGGATTAAGGATGAAATAAATTATTTGTCCTCTGTATTCTCATTTTCATACTTTGGACTATGTTTGGATAGGTCATGGAAAAATAAAATAAAAAAGATTGAAATATAATAGAATGTGATAAATTGACAAGAAATGCAATAAAAATTTAATTTTATTGTTTTAAAAAAAGAATAGAATAGAGTTCTAATGTTTGGATAAATCGCATGGATTCTATTATGGGATATGTCCTTATTATATTTAACATTTTTCTGAATTATTCAAAACACTTTTTTAATTTTTTTACTTTTGTTATAATGATCCAAGTATTTTATGTTTATTACGTCAATCTTTTTCCTAAGTTAAAAAATACTACGATAATTCCTCTTGAGGGATTAAAGTAGTAATGTAAAAAATAGAATAATAATAATAGAAATACTCTATTAAGTTGGAAAAAACAATTCTTAATCAAATAGGCTTGGACATGCAATAGATGCATAATGCCCACGAGTTGTTATTTTGTGAAAATTGACAGTTCATATTATTGGTTCAGCTTATAGTCCAAGATCTTCCTGAATTTCCTTCCCTAGCTCATGAAGAAGTTGAAGAAAAGTTGGACATTCCTTATGTCCCAACCAAAGCACCAGTTACCAGTGTCGCTGAAGTGTCTACGAAAAGAAAAGGTATCTGATGTTCCAACCAAAAAATTACTTTAAAATATTGATATCTAATATACATAATTGTCCAATTATATTTATGATGTATAATATATGATATTATATTATATACTATATCTATACTTCTATATGTATACTATTAATGAAGATAATACCCCCTTTCGATATCCACTTTTCAAAATACCTATTATTAACTTCTCCCTATTAATATATGCATATATTTCATGATAAATATTTTTAATAAACATGCAAATACACATGTGCGACAATATTTTGAATTCTATTTAAACTCTCATCTTTCCATTCTTTCATATTTATTGCATATTTGACATATCCATTAATGATCTGACATATTTTTATCATGTTAGCATAAAAAAAAATATAAAATTAGCAAAATATATTTCAAAACATTTCACATAACAATTTATATTTCAAAATATAAAAATTTACAAAAAATTTTAAATTAAAACCCTACAATTGTTATAATATATTAAAATAGAAATACGAATAATAATAATAATAATAATAATAATAATAATAATAGTAATACTAGTAATAGTAATAATAATAGTAGTAATAGTAATAGTAATAGTAATAATAATACAAATAATAATAATACTAATAGTAATAGTAATAATAATAGTAATAGTAACAATAATAATAATAATAATAATAATAATAATAATAATTACAAATAAAAATTTAGAGTATAATAATTTATTTATTCTTTCCTAAGTCCAATAAAATAATTTCAGTCTTAATTAAAATCATTTAGATAATAACTTCAATAATAATTTACAATATTAATATATTTCAATTAAAATCACAATAATAAAATCGATAACCATTCTTTTACTAAAAATTATTATTCGGATTAAAATATTTTTTTACTAAAGTATTAATGTCTATTTTATTATTTTATTTATTATATATATAATGCATTTTTAAAGTAAAATTAAAGAAAAACTTATTTTGGTTGAGCAAGAAGCCTCTTGCAGATAAATATGTGGGAAAGAGCATGTTAAAACGAGTGGGAATGTTGTGCAACGAAAATGGTGGCACAAACACTGAACGCTTTTGGCTCCTCATTTACATTCCAAAATCCCTCTCTTCTTCATTCCCTTCCAATCGCTACCCTCAATTCTATTAACTGCAGAACTGCTTCCGAGTCACCCACACCCAAGAACCGTTCCTTTAACAACAACAACACTCGTAAGAACAAAGGTATCACTTCTGATTCGCATCCTTTTCCTCCGCCTCCACTTCCAACGCCTCTGCCCAAACCACCGGAGGGGTGCAATATGCTCCAGCACAATAGGAAACAGTAGTTAGGACTTATGAGGGCCATCAAAGAGCACATAAAATAAATAGGTGTTATACTAGATACCTCATTATCATGCTTAGGTTACACATAGTATGGCTTGCTGAGATCTTGAGTCTTTTTCTTTGGCTTTAGAATTCCTCAGAGGGCTGTGTTTTCTAGCATGAACAGTTTGGATACATCCTTTTTTAAGCTTGTTCATGCATTTTGTTCTTTTCTCTTTGCTTTTAAAGCCATCTTTCTAGTGAAGATATATAGCTTTCTCTTTGTTCTATGCCCTTCATAAACTTAGTCATAATTGTTTTGCTTCTCTGTGATCAAATCTCCCTTTCAAATGAAAAAATACTTTACTAGCATACAAACATAAAAATAATTGGAGCTGCTGAAGATTATCTATCGTAGACATGTTTATTCTAGTATATTCTTATGACATTAACCGATGGTTGCTCCTCAAGATAATAAATTCTTTTACCATCAGTATGTTAAATTTTATCAACCCATTACTTTCACAATTGTCTATCTAGTTGTATTAAAACTAAACACATAATACTATGCAAACATGACAGCTTCAAGTTTTTTAAGATGACTTGATTTATTTCTCTCTCCTTCTCAATTTTCATGTGTAAGTTGAGTCTATAATTTGTTTGGTAAAGCATATATTTCTTACATGCCTTTTCATCCATAAGAATTATGGCATGTTTTCTGTATAACATCCCAATTTTTATGAGTGGTAATTATTGATAAATAATTTCTTTATTGCATGCTTGTATGATGTGTTTAGTTTGCAAATAATTACAAGAATAATTTTAATTTAGGAAAATAATTTTTTATTGCTATTATTAAATTTAAGAAAAAATAATATTTGATATGGTAAGTATAAAAATTAACTGTTAAAGTAGAAGAAATTAAATAATTATTGAAGTAATTAATGTCTTCTTATATTATTTAAGAAGAGATACATGTAGCTAAAGATGATTATGTTTTAAATTTTATATATAAGTAGGAAATAAAATTTTTTAATTTAAAATAATTTAAAGGGGTGAAATACTTGTTATGCACATAAGCACATTTAAGTGAGACCTAGTAGACTTCACACAAAGGAGGCATGAGTCTCTTATAAGGTATGTTAGAGAAGAATTTCTTCTTCTTCAAGCATAATGGGTAGGGTAGTGTAGGGTTTAGGGTAGCCTATGGTGGGCATGCTAGGCTATGGCATGCTAGGCTAGGGCATGCTAAGGTAGGCTAGGCTTAGGTAGGTTTGGGCTAGGGTAGGCTATTGTTAGGTAGGGTTGGGCTAGGGTAGGGTAGGGTAGGCTAAGGTAGGCTAGGGTAGGTTAGGTTAGGTTAGGCTAGGCTAGAGTAGCCTAGCCTAGGGTAGGGTAGGCAAGGGTAGGCTAGGGTAAGGTAGGCAAGGGTAGGGTAGGTAAGGGTATGTAAGGGTAGGGTAGGGTAAGGTAGGCAAGGGTAGGGTAGGCAAGGCAAGGGTAGGCTAGGCTAGGCTAGGCTAGGGTTGGGTAGGCAACAATAGGCTAGGCAAGGGAAGGGTAGGCAACAATAGGCTAGGCAAGGGAAGGGTAGGCTAGGGTAAGGTAGGCAATGTTAGGCTAGGGTATGGTAGGCAACGCTAGGCTAGGTTAGGATAGGGTAGGCTAGGATAGGGTAGGCTAGGCTAGACTAGGGTAGCCTACGGTAGGGTAGGCTAGGATAGGGTTAGGTAGGGTACCCTATGGTAGGGGTAGGGTAAGGAAGGGTAGGGTAGGCAAAAGTAGGCTAGGCTAGGGTAGGGTAAGGTAGGGTAGGTTAGGCAAGGGTAGGGTAGGTTAGGCAAGGGTAGGGTAGGCAACAGTAGGCTAGGGTAGACTAGGTTACGATAGTGTAGACTAGGCTAGGATAGGGTAGGTACGTTAGGGTAGGGTAGGCTAGGGTTGGGTAGGCTAGGGTAGGGTAGGGTCAACTAGGGTAGCTAGGCTAGGGTAGGATAGGGTAGGCTAGGGTACAGTAGGATAGGGTAGGCTAGGGTAGAGTAGGATAGGGTATGGTAGGCTAGGGTAGGCTATGGTAGGGTAGGCTAGGATAGGGTTAGGTAAGGTAGTGTTACGTTAGGGTAATGTTAGGCTAGGCTAGGCTAAGCTAGGGTAGGGTTAGGCTAGGCTAGGGTAGGGTTAGGGTAGGCTAGGCTATGGTAGGTTAAGCTAGGTTAGGTTAGGGTAGGTTAAGCTATGGTAGGTTAAGCTAGGGTAGGCTAGGGTAGGCTAGGCTAGGCTAGGCTAGAGTAGGCAACACTAGGCTAGGCTAGGATAGGCTAGGCTAGGCTAGGGTAGGGTAGGGTAGGAGTAGGGTAAGGTAGGGTAGGCTAGAGTAGGGTAGGATAGGATATGCTAGGGTAGCTAGGTTAGGGTAGGGTTGGTAGGTTAGGCAAGGGTGGGGTAGGCAACAGTAGGGTAGGGTAGGGTAGGGTAGGGTATACTAGGTTAGGTTAGGATAGGCTTTGCTAGGTTAGGATAAGGTAGGCTAGCTTAGGATATGGTAGGCTAGGCTAGGTTAAGATAAGGTATAGTAGGCTAGGGTAGAGAGGGTATGGTAGGCTCGGATAAACTAAGGTAGGGTAGGCTGGGATAGGGTTAGGTTAGGGTAGCGTTAGGCTAGGCTAGGCTAGGGGTAGGCTAGGGTAGGCTAGGGTAGGCTAGGGGTAGGCTAGGGTAGGGTAGGCTAGGCTAGAGTAGGCTAGGGTAAGCAAGACTAGGGTAGGGTAGGATAGGGTAGACTAGCCTAGGTTAGGATAGGCTAGGCTAAGCTAGGTTAGGATAGGCTAAGCTAAGCTAGGTTAGGATAGGCTAGGCTAGGGTATGGTAGGGTAGGCTAGGCTAGGTTAGGATAAGGTAGGCTAGATTAGGATAGGATAGACTAGGCTAGGTTAGGATAGGCTAGGCTAGGTTAGGATAGTGTAGGCTAGGATAGAGTAGGGTAGGCTAGTGTAGGGTAGGATAGACTAGGGTAGGCTAGGTAGGGTAGGCTAGGATAGGTTTAGGTAGGGAACCCTACGGTAGGGGTAGGGTAAGGTAGGGTAGGATAGGCTAGAGTAGGGTAGGCTAGGGTAGGGTAGGGTAGGGTAGGGTAGGGTAGGTTAGGCAAGGGTAGGGTAGGCAACAGTAGGCTAGGGTAGGGTAAGGTAGACTATGTTAGGATAAGGTAGACTAGGTTAGGATAGGCTAGGTTAGGATAGGGTAGGGTAGGCTAGGGTAGGGTAGGCTAGGGTAGGATAGGGTAGGGTTGGTTAGGGTAGGCTAGGGTAGGGTAGGGTAAGGTCGGCTAGGGTAGGGTAGGGTAAGGTCGGCTAGGGTAGGATAGAGTAAGGTAGGCTAGGTTAGGATAGACTACGGTAGGGTAGGGTAGGATAGGGTTAGGTAAGGTAGTGTTACGTTACGGTAGCGTTAGGCTAGGCTAGGCTAGGGTTAGGTTAGGCTAGGGTAGGTTAAGCTAGGCTAGGGTAGGTAGGCAACACTAGGCTAGGCTAGGCTAGGATAAGCTAGGCTAGGCTAGGTTAGGATAGGGTAGGCTAGGTTAGGATAGGGTAGGCTAGGTTAGGATAGGGTAAGAGAAGGGTAGGGTAGGTAGGCTAGAGTAAGGTAGGATAGGATAGGATAGGGTTGGCTAGGTTAGGGTAGGGTAGGGTAGGTTAGGCAAGGGTGGGGTAGGCAACAGTAGGCTAGGGTAGGGTAGGGTAGACTGGGTTAGGTTAGGATAGGGTAGGCTAGGTTAGGATAGGGTAGGGTAGGCTAGGGTAGAGTAGGGTATGGTAGGCTCAGATAGACTAGGGTAGGGTAGGCTAGGATAGGGTTAGGTATGGTAGTGTTAGCTTAGGGTAGCGTTAGGCTAGGCTAGGGGTAGGCTAGGGTAGGGTAGGGAAGGGTAGGCTAGGCTAAGGTGGGCTAGAGTAGGCTAGAGTAGGCAACACTAGGCTAAGGTAGGGTAGGGTAGACTAGCCTAGGTTAGGATAGGCTAGGGTAGGGTAGGTAGGGTAGGCTAGGGTACTAGGCTAGGTTAGGATAGGGTAGGCTATTCTAGGATAGGTTAGGCTATTCTAGGATAGGTTAGGCTAGGCTAGGTTAGGATAGGCTAGGCTAGGATAGAGTAGGGTAGGGTAAGGTAGGGTAGGCTAGTATAGACTAGGGTAGGGTAGGCTAAGATAGGGTTAGGTAAGGTATTGTTAGGGTAGGGTAGGGTGGGCTAGGCTAGGCTAGACTAGGCTAGGCTAGAGTAGGCTAGGGTATGCTAGGATAGGGTAGGGTAGGCTAGGTTAGGATAGGATATGGTAGTCTAGGTTAGAATAGGATAGGATAGGGTTGGCTAGGTTAGGATAGGGTAGGTTAGGTTAGGATAGGATAGGCTAGGTTAGGATAGATTAGAGCAGGGTAGGCCAGGATAGTGTAGGGTAGGCCAGGATAGGGTAGAGTAGGGTAGGCTAGGATAGGATAGAGTAGTGCTGGTGTGTTCTAAAGTTTAATATCAATGTTAATGCTGAGTGCCTACAAGGAAAATAGGGGGTGCAAGTGTTGTTTTCAAGATCACAAAGATACTAATCTCAACTTCTATCAACAGGAACTGCTATAGATGTAGAGACTGAATTTAATGCCTTGGCGGTATGTGGTTTTATTCTTACAAAGTGATGTTCCTTTTGGTTCAATATGAATCTATTCATTTGCATGGTTTGGGTTGTTTTACACATAGAAGGAAGAAGTTGCGCTCGTTGATGCGTTGTTGGGTAAAAGATAATCCCATATTATTTTTTGCAATAAAGTTGTCACATTTCTACCAATTTCGCTTTAGCGAGTGTTTGCTTGCATGTTGAAGAAGGAAGCTACTATTTGTAACTTCTACCTTAATACTGATCAAAGGTGAAACCAAACATGCAGATAGTATTTTCTCTCTTGGAATGTCATCTTGGTCTGTCTGCATATCAACAAATATTTTTTTGGAAGCTCGGGGAAGAGGGATAGAATGGCTCCTTTTGTCTATGTGATCAATTTTGAATGTATGCTTACGCCTTTTCTTTTGGAGTTTAATTTTGATATTTGATACACTGTAGATGTAATTTTTTATATTGTTAATTTTAATTACCTTTAATATGACTTTTGAAGTAATTAGTATTATACTAACCAATATGTTAGTATCAACACAAAAGAAAAAGAAGTATGTCAGTATTAATCAATATTTAATAACAATGTAAAATTTTACTGTAAGTGCTATTAAATTCTTATATGGTTGTATGCATATGATGTATTATTATTTAGGAAAGATATATTTTTGTTCTTTTACAAATTTCAAAATTACAATTATAGTCTCCTAAAATTTTGTTATGCATTTTTTTTTTCTAATTTTAATATGCATAATTTTTTATCTTCTAAGTAATTTGGTGTTTTTGTTTTAGACTAAATATGCACAAGTAAATAAGTATACTTGGATTACTTATTTTGGAGGTATTAAGATTAACATTAGATGCTATAGAATAGGTAACATGGATGGATTTGTCAGAAAGCCAAATCAAGGTGATGGATTCCATAGGACTCTTATTTACATATATTACATCAATATTAGAAAGTGCTCACACTATCACATTCACATACACTAAAAAAAATAGATATAACAATAAATAAAAACTAAAAACCCAGATATAGAATTATAGATACTATTAGAATTCATAAATTTAGCAACAATGCAATTAACAAAAATCTGAAACAAAGAAAGAGAAAGCAACAGAGAAAGAGCAAGAAATCAGAGAAAATCTGAAAACAACATTTAAAGAATGATAAAACAAAAAAGAAATTAAAAAACCAAAGAGCGAAGAAATGTAGCCAGTAGTGAGCAATGTTTTTAAAACTAGATTAGTCAAGACACTAATTTAAGCTTCAATGATTTTACTGTAGTTGAATAAGGTTTTAACCATTATTACTAAAATAGATAATACATAAATTATATTAAAAAACATAATATCATAAGTTATAATACTAAACTAAAAATATAGCATAATTATATAAGTTGTTAAAATTTAAAGTACGTACAAGAGTTCAAAACAAACAATATAATACATAAGTTGAAGTTTCAGCCATATACTTCAATCAATATTTATTAATAATAACAATTTTACATTTATAATAGAAAAGAAAATGACAAATATTTTACATTAATTTTTTTAATAAAAAAATTAAAAAAATGTTGTCATAAGCATCTTCACTGGTTTTCCCATTTTTTGACTGATTTTTCTTCAGGCCAGTTCTCAGGTTTAATTGAATGGGTTCCTTACTGGTTCACTAGTTTGATTTGGTTTTCAGAACATAGGTAGTCTCTAAAGCTACCCTTGTTCTGATAAAGTAATTGTTCTCTTATTCATTCTTAAATGTACTTAATAACATGAACCACAACACCCCGTGGGACTGTTAGAGGAAGCATTTAGAAACTAACTTTCCAAGTTACCATAAAACAAAAGTAATGTCTTGTCTAGTTATTGCAAGGTAGTTACGTAGTCTATATAAGGCAGCTGTTAGTGGCTCCCCCTAGCTTGGGTAGACTAGTCATAAGTGAGAGATATGACCTTCCATGATAAGTCATATGTGCATCTATGATTTCTGATTTTCTTTTTAAAATTTTCTAACATAAGTTGTGAAATTAGGTAGAACTAATTGGTTTATTTTTTACGAGCTGTATAATATATTTTACAACTTCTTTTTTCAATTTAAAAAATTGACAACCATGTGATTTCAAAGTCATGCATCTTGGTATGACTTCAATTATATTTCCTAAAAAGTATTTAAAGTCATTGATTTTATATAACTTAGTACATTATATTTCCTAAAAGCCGTGGATCTTAAAGAAATTTTTCAAGACAGTTTCATTTTAATTACTGCATAGTTATATATGCTAACCTATCCCATGTAAAATAACTATTTTAAAGATGAAATGTAGGTATTTGAATTTGTTATGATATTAAATGTGGCACCTCCTTTTTAGCTACTAATAATTATTTCATGTTTGATGCAAGGACAAATAGATTTTGACGACAAAAATAGCTGGGAGTATCTCTTCAAGGACTACAACATAGATCTAAAACGAAAACTATCGCTAACATTTGATGAACTTTCTCAAGCTAAAAACCCATGTAAGGGATATGATATGCTTCATTTCAAAGAGGAGTCACCAGATGAACTTTTTACGCCACCAATAATAAAACATCAGATTCAGATAGCTCATACGAGAATGTAGATTTGAGTGGTTCAAAAAGAAGAAAGGCCAAGAAACAGGAAAACTCCCATTCCAAAGATGGAAATTCACATAGTGTAGGGACAAAGCTTGGTGGGCTCTGGAGATGACACTTAGGAGTGGGCGTCAAAAGAGCTTTTAGAGTTTGTTATGCACATGAGAAACGAAGACAAATCTGCTTTATCTCAATTTGATGTGCATACTCTTTTGCTCGAGTACATTAAAAGAAATAATCATCGAGATCCTGGCCGTCAAAGTCAGATTATTTTTTATGCAAGGCTTCAAATCTCTTTGGAAAACCAAAAGTGGGACATTTTGAAACATTAAAGCATCTTGAACTCCATTTCCTTCTAAAAGAGGATTCCCATGCTGCAGATCTACAGGAAGTGTTGTTGACACTGAAATTAGTCATTTGGAAGGTGATGGCAATCCCAATTTATATACTAAAACTGGCAAAGATAAGAGACGTAAAAATTGTAAAAAGGGTGATGTGAGAGAACTTCAAACTAATATTGATGATTATGAAACCATTGATAACCATAATATTAATTTGATTTATCTAAGATGTAATTTGGTGGAAGATCTACTCAAAGATAAAGAGAAGTTCCATGATAAAGTTGTTGGTTTTATTGTGAGAATAAGAATTTTGTAGTGGTCAAAAGCAGGATTTGTATAGGCTGGTAAAGATTGTAGGTAAATAATTTATCTAAACAACAACCTTCAATTTTTTTTTAATTTTTGTAATATAAAGTAAAGGATAAATTTCAATTTTGTTGTCATTTTTTTTTTTTGGAATTGGTGATTTTAGTCCCTCTATTTTCGTTTTTGTGATTTTAGTCTATTTCTAAAAATTCGTGATTATAGTCTCTATTTTTAAAAATCCACCATTTTAATAAAAGACAAGTGGATTAAAATTGTGAAAGTCCAAAATAAAAGGACTAAAATTGTAAACTTTAAAAAAATAAAATAAAGGAACTAAAATTGTCAATTCCAAAAAATAGACGTATCTAAATTGCATTTTAGCCAAAAATAAACTTAGATTTTTTGTTTTCTTTTTAATTATTTACGTGATCAGGTACATGCAAAAGAGCAGAGCCATATAAAGTTGGTAAAAGGATAACAGATATCTTGTTAGAAATATTAAATTTAAACAAGACAGAGATTGTATCAATTGATATTATCTCAAATCAGGAGTTCACAGAGGTTATTCGATGCCAGCATTTTTACCTCTCCCTTTTGTTTATGATAGCTTGTTATTGTTTGACTTATATAGTCATTCTTTCTAAAAGTAATATCTCATTCACTTTAAAACTTGGCATGGTAATGGTCATAGTAGAACTTCAAACTCTAGTACATCCTAGTTGCATGAAGGGTGATATTCCACTTGATAATCAACTATACTTAATATCTGTGGCTTTGATTGGTTAAAAAAAACTACAGGCAACTTCACAGCCACAATTTTAACTAAAGTACTTCAACTGGTCCTCCAAATATGAGTCTACCATAATTGTTGTTTCTAAAGAAATCCCACCACATTAGCCCTTCAAGACATTGAATTCATCCTTTTGTGTCATCAATTTAGTTCTTCATGAGCGCAAAATGTTTTATACTATAATGGACTCTATTTTGGGGACAAAAATATTTAGATGACTAATGAAGTGATCGAGATGCACTAATCTTTGGATGTGACTAATTTAGTATTTGACTCTTAACCATATGACGGTGGGAATAAATTATTTCTGTATTTTAGATTTTTTCCGAATTGATAATTTGTATAGATTAAACTTAGATGGGTGTATCTCTTTCCTTAAATAAATCTTTGGGTTTCTTTTAGGACGAATGCAACTGTCTCTGCCAAAAGCATACAGTGTGGCCTCATAAATCAACTAACTGTGGTAATTTTATCTTCAATAAACTCGTATCAGGTAAGAGATCTTATACACTCTTGAATTGTACTAGGACACAAATATGTTCTTATAGTGTGACATTCGGGACAAAGCATTGGTGCTTCAGGTGGTTAGAGTAAAAGATGTGAGTTGTTTTTTTTATACCGTTAGTGCTAGCCTTTGTGAAGTGTGTGCTCACACATTTTTTAAAATTGCTAGTTTCATTTATTGTGATTTTATTGATGTATTGAAGAAAGTTACCTTCAATTTACAGATGAAGTTTTGTTGATGTATAATTTTAGTACAATGCTAATGAAAATTAGATTGATGAAAATTAAATTCTCATTTAACAAGTGTCTTGATAATTATTATATGTTCTGTCTTATTACATCCATAATTTGGATCAATCAATGGTAGGGGAAGGATCATGATATTTTTTGTAGTTAAAATTTCTCAATCATCATCCCAAGGTTAAATCGACAAGGGCCTAGTATTAGTAGACTAACATTCAGGTTCTCTTATTCATGATATAAACTGTTTCAAATAAAATTTATATATTCACTTTGGAAGTCAATGAAGGATTGCTTTCACTCTGGAAGTTTACTGATTGTCCCAATCAATTTAAATTGTCAAGTTAAATTCTTTGTGCATGTTCATTAACTCCTCATTTCATTTTCTAACAGTTTATTGTCTTGTAGTCAACCTTCTCTCTGTGAATTTTGAAATATATTTTCTGGTCTTGGTAATCTAATTTAAATGTTTATTTTTCTATTGCAGTGGCTAGAAATAGAGATAGTGCAGCTGAGTGATTTCCAAGATAGAGCTAGTGAGAAAGGAGGTAGAAAAGAATATCCTTTGCTCTCAAGAAAAGTTCCAATATGATATCTGGCAGCATTCTATTGCCTGTTGCTTTTTATTTCCTTGATGTTATTTTCCTTCCAATGTCATTGCTGGATCTGTTTTATGACATTGATCACTTTATCAGGACTTGGGGAGAGAAATTTGTGGATTTTTGTTGATCCTTTTTATCAATTTGTTGTTGCAACTGTCCTTATAATTTCAAATTGATAATTCTTAAAATGTAATCTTGTCTGAATGAATAAAATGGTTTAAAGGTGTTTTAAGTATACATTGTGATTTTCTAACTACTTGGGAATGTCATATGGTATATTTAATTGGTATGTTGGTCTTAACATATCTATTAAGGCTATTGAATGTCACGTATCCCATACTCAACCCTATCTTATTAATATGTTTCTCAATAAGATGTTTACTAAATAAACAGTTTTCTTGAGGTGTTTCTAGTAGGTTAGTTTCTAATAATTCATGCTTTTGAGCCTTGATTTTTTTTCTTTCTACCGTTGTATTCATGAAGTTTTTAATCTTGGTAAAGTTCATCTATGAATTATAAATGAGTTTAATTGGAATACACTGTCAGTGTAGAATATTTTTACACTGACATTCAAGCATAACTTTTCATTTATTTAAAGTAGTAATGAGTAAAGTCAACAAATTTACCATGAATGAAGGGTTATGATTGAATATCAGTGTAAAAATTTTTATACTAACAGTATATACAAATTAATCTCATTATAAATTAGAAGAGTGCTTGCAACCATTCTACTATTGGTTAAAATTTATTGGAAACTATAAAATCATGAGAGTAATTAAATAACATGTGAGATCCACAGTTTTTTTAATTTCTAATACATTTCAACCATTTATAGAGTATGTTCAAATGAGTTGCTAATATTCTCTTTAAATTATTAACTATTCTCTACCAGTTTTGGGGAATGAATTGTCGAGTGAACTCTGACCGATCAAATTAAATAAATACATAAAGGTGATCAATCTATCTATATTGAATCTCAACATGCTCTAAACTCATCATATTTTATTAAACAGATGTTTGAACAACATGCTATGAAAATTATTCTACTCAGGCAACGTCTAAATCTTATCTAGTAATATTTAAAAAAATTTGTACATATTGGATGACTTTTCATTATCTTTTCATGTTATCTAGCACTAGTCTTTCAATAAAAAAGGATAATAATCATTTTAGTTTTTATTCTTTAGAATAATGTTTCATTGCTACCTATTAGTTTATAATATGGTTATCATATTAATTTTAACCTGTATTTTTATTATTATTTGTTCTTGATAAAAAACTCTTGAGTTCTATTTGTGCTCTCTACTAATTTATAACTTTTCATGTTATTAATTTAGCATTTCTCTACTTCTGCAGCACCATCTTCTACTGGAATAGCTCCTCTAGCTGTGAAAACTAATGAAACTGAAAACATGTGGAATTACCAAGATCCATCGAGAAAAGTTCAGGGACCATTTTCCATGGTGCAGCTATGCAAATGGAGTAACACAAGATACTTTCCTGGTGATTTGAGGAATTGGAGAACAACTGAGAAGCAAGATGATTCTATACTATTAACAGATGCCTTGGTAGGAAATTTTTCTAAGGAACCATTTATGGTGGATAAAGTTCAATCAGTGCATGATTTACACTACCCAACATCGTTCTCTAGGAAGTCTACACAACATGGTATAGAAGGCCAAGTTGGAGAAAGACTAATATTTGATCAAAATAGTGGACCTTGGAATTCGCATAGTATGGTCTCGAGGAAAAACCACAAACCACAGGAGGAAGTTGGAGATCTAAAGATAATATGAATTCTTTCCAATTGCAAATGAGATACCCAAGAACCCTGCAAATGGTTGGGGATGTGATGCTGGTGTTAGAAATGAAGCAACAAATCTTCCTTCACCTATTCCCCAAACTACTCGTGGAACTAAGGAGCAGGTTTTTGAAAAAACATGGTCCCCAACACCTGTCTAGTTGTCCGGGTCTCATAGGAAATTCGTTCCCAGGTAGTCATGGAGATTTACAAGCCTTTGTGGTAGTGCACCCAGAGCATGTTGTACAAAATGCTAAAAAAGGCTCAAGTTTACAATCTGTTATTAGTTCTGCTTCTGCAGATAATACTAAGTTACATCCTCAAGCAACAACAGTGGCATCTGTTGTGGCTTCCGGGGTTGACATAAAAATGGCAAGTGCAAATATGAAAAACCAGGTTTTGAGTAGCCGCAACCCTCTTGCTGTAGCTCAAGGGTGGGGTTCTGCCGGGGTTCCAAAGCCCGAACCACACTCCTAGGGAGGTGCATCATCTCAAAAGATAGAATTAAATAATCATGTTATTATGCTACCCAGCCACCAATTTCCCATGGCCTATCTTTGCAGAACACTACCTCGCTTAACACTGGATTTGTGGGCATGACTACAGTTACTGGATGATGTTAACAATTAAGGAAACTCAAAATGTCAAGATATAATCACACTTAGTTTTTTATTTATAAAAGCATTATGTCACAAAAAAAAATGGATAAAAGGAAATAAATTTCAATTAAATAACATAATTTGACCATAATTTCTATTGTCAGAGGAGATTGAATTTTTTGAATTAATATTTTTTGTATCAAATTTCCAATCTACTATAATTTTAAATTTTGATTTATGTGTACTTATGTTATGGAGATACTTCATGTTCAAAGTTATTTTCAGTTGCATAGAAATAAAAAAGTATAACATAAGAAAAGAAAAAATAAATAAAAGAGAAATAGATGAATTAGAGTGAAAATTGAAGTTGTTTTGATAATAAGAAAGTGACATGTAACGGAAGAAAAATTATTAAAATTATTAATGGTTTACAAGGAAACTAGGTTTAGCCAATGGTTTAACATTTGTAATTTTTTTTTATGATTTTATAATTTCTTTTTATTTTTAGTTTCTTAAATATTTTCAAATATTTATTTTGGTTCTAATAATTTTTTTCTTCACTTTTAGTCTTAATTTTTTTCTTTATTTTTTATTTTCCCCTTGTTTTTATAAGTTTTTATGGACTTTCTTAAATTCTTTTATGTAATTGACTTTCTTAAGTTGTTCCCGAAATATTTTTCAATTTTTCTATCAATCTTTACTAAATATTTTCTTAACATAATAGAATAGAACAGAATAGAATAAGATAAATTGAAATGCGATAAAAAATTTTATTTTATAATAGAATGAGATAAATTGATATGAAATGCAATGAAAATTTTATTTTATTGTTTTAACAAAGAATAAAATAAAGTAGTAATGTTTGAGAAAATTGCACAGATTCTATTATGAGATTCGTCCTTATTACATTTAACATTTTTCTGAATTATTGAAAACACTTTTCAATTTTTTTACTTTTGTCATAATCATCCAGGATTTTTATGTTCATTACATCAATCTTTTTCTTAAGTTAAAAGATACTACATCAATCCCTCTCGAGAGATTAAAGTAGTAATGTAAAAAAATAGAAGAATAATAGATATAATAAAGACAAACCTTAAGGTTTGTAATTTACTTTAAATTTTTTATTTTAAATATATTATGCATAAGAAATGGTGATGAAAATTAAATTTATAAAGATAAAATAATTATGAATTAAATGACCTTTTAATCTCTAAAAATATAGCATATTTTTATGTTGATTTTTTGAAGATATATTTTTTTCTATTTTAGTCTACACTTTTAAGAAATAATGTTACTTAAAAGCAACAACATCTATGTTTGTTAGATAGTGACTCATCACCTTCTTTAAAAGTTTGAATGAGAGTTTCATATAACTTTCTTTAGATAAATTATAATTTTAATAGTTTACAAAAAATGTAGTTTATTTAAAAATATTACATAAAATTATTTTTCAAACTTATAATAATGTGGTAAATCATTTGGCTACTAAAGTCATTTCATTAACATTTTTACTTTATGATAGAGACTAAAACCAATATTATTACACGATAATGAAACTAAAAATAAATCAAAATAAAAAATATTTAAAAGAACTAAGATAAAAAATCTTAAGTTGTCAACATATGATATTAAATTTTTTAGTTTTACAAATTAGCTCTAAGGCATCAAATCAAATTGAACATGTATCTTATTAGGGTCTCTCAGTTTTATGCTAGCAACTACATCTTTAAGCGTATGTCCATTATAAAATAAGAATTTTTGCTTCAAATAAAAAATCTCTTCTCTTGCATTAAAAAATTTGCTAATGTTTTTTTTAGTTAATAATTTACTATCTCTTTTGCATGTAAGCATATTTCCAAAAATTCTTTGAGTATAGTTATTAAAATATAAAATTTTTAAGATACGAGAAATTAGAATGGAGTTAAAACGGGTAGGGATAATTTGAGGGTTTTAAGGTTTGATTTGAGAAAAAAAAAAAGTTCTTAAATGTAACAGCAGCAATGTCAGGAATTTCTTTTTTATAAATACCCAACTATTTTAAAGCTATTTCAAATACAGTAACATTCTCCAATTCAATCTTCCCCTCTCACCCGCGCTTACTTTGTTCTTCTCCTCTCAAACCCATTCTCTCAAATCATTCTTCCCCTCTCAAACTCATTCTCTCAATTCAATCTTGCCCTCTCACTCGCTTACTCTGTTCTTGTTTTTCTTTTCTCTCACCATCCTCTGTTCAATTGAAGGAGCTTTCTCTGATCTTTGACACCTTTATTGGTATCACCTGGACCGGAGGAACAAGAAGAACACCGATTGGTGGTCGATTTTGTCAACCTTTTTCGGGATATTTGAATGTTTTTGGTGCAACTATTAATGGCTTCTGTTTTCGGTGGAAAGGTTTTATCTTGGTGATGAAAATTATCAACACTCTTCTCTGAGGTAAGTTACATCTCGGTGGAAAGGTCTTAATGTTTTTCTTCAAATTCTATTTCTTTTGTTTAAGCTCTCTATTCCCAATAAATACTTCTTGTCTATCTTGATGTTCATTATTGATTTATGTAATATTTCCCGACGATCGTTTTCATTCTTAATTAACTTTATGATTAACATATAATTCTTGATGTTCATTATTGATTTATGTAATATAATTCATTGTCCGATCGACTATAATTCTTTTTCATTGGTTTGTTAATGTAAATTTTTCTCGAAAAGGATTACGTCTTGCATTATCATATAATTACTTAATGATGTTGAAGGGTATCATCTTTTCGAGTGTAGTTGCAAGATGAGATGTTAATTTCTATGCGCTCTCTAGATTCTTGATTTCTTTTTTGCGTTAATTTCCATGCGTCAAACACAATTGTCAGAAACTCTTTGACACATCTCTATCCTTCATGTCACCAAGTCTCCTCCCAATAACAGATCTCCGATAAAAAACTGATCCCTGCATTTATGCATGTTCCAGACATAAGCTATGTCAGGTAGCGTATGGTAAGATAATTTAAGTTTCCCAAAAATTGATGTAACCTTCTGAGATCTTGCGGCAACATTTCTATGATTCTGATTTCTTTTTAACCGGTTGTTAACCCTAACAATTGGTGTGTGCTATGGATGTTGAGACTTGGGAGACCAAAACTCCTCAATCCGTGAAAGTGGGTGGGCTTAAGTTTGAATAAAATAGATATGTTTTGAGTTTAAGTGAGTGAGGAACAGAGATGAATTGATTTTAACAGGATTTTGAAACACATATTTCATAAAAAAGAAAAGCATTTTAGTTTTTAAGCATTATAGCTGGAATACACCATTGTTACAGTGAAACTGTTGTGATGTTATAGGAATTCTGTTGTGACGAAGGTTTGCAATGCAAAACTCCACTATGACACTGCCGCTATTTCTTGTGATTGATAACTTTGTATGTCAAATATGGAATATTTCGTTTTAAATCTCTCAACGAAAGTTTGTGATTAGCTCTTTCAATCTCAAATTTGTCCTGTAATTAATATTTTACTTAATTAGGCTTGATTTTCCTTCTTATAACTTTATTGTGTTATTTGTAGCTTTAGCAGGTTCTTTTGGCTATCAAAGCACTTATGCTGCCCCACGTGGAAAATGTTGAAACTTGGCTCAAATTTGCCTCTCTTTGCCGAAAAAGTGCACACATTAGCCAAGCAAAATCTACCTTAGTTAAACTTCTATAGGTTTGTGTTGTATACCTGGGCTAAGAAGTTTTCTATCTTATGTTAATTCTGCTTCCGAACATGTAATTTAAACTTTCATGTTAATTGAATTTGCTGAAAAGGCAAAAAATTAAATACCAATCTGTTAGTTAATTCTCATGTTAACAAAATAACTAAATTAATTTTTTTTCTTTTCATCTTTTGACTGAGTTTAAATTGTTAGTTAACTCTATTTAGTTATTTTGTTCCTATAGAGTTGGATTTCCTCCATTTGTTACATTAATTTATGTCTTTCAGTTACTCATAGATTTAAGTATGAAAAATATAGTTTCTGGTAGGCTGTGTCTAAAAAACAAGAAAATTGCCTAATTACTAGAAGAAGTTTCAAGGTTAGGTTCTATATGCTTTAACTATGAATAATATTTTAGTTTGTTTAATGATATAAATACTAGATTAATTGTGATAGGAAGTCATACTATGGATCTTGATCAAATTGGTATATATTAATATAATTACAATGTGTTAAATTAATGTACAGTCTAAATTATTATGATTAGCTATTTATAATGATCAAATTGCTCCCTCATTAACATATTATTTCTAGTAGAGTAGTAATTATTCTTTGAAATATTTATCACATGTTTGGAATAACCAGATGTTGAAATTGTAAGAGGCCTATTCATCAATGGCTGTTTTTTCAAAAGCTCTTTTAACAAAATTATTGTCACACTTGTATAAAAATTTATATCAAGATGGAACTAATGGTGTTTACGAATATAATTAGCATTATAAATTTTGGATTATATGTTTTAATTATAATTTGTGAATTTATATAATTAAAATTTCTTATTAGGTTTGAGTAGATTAGTCCAAGGTAGGTTGGGTTATGTTAGGATGGGTGGGTTAGGAAGGTAGGGTATTGTAGGCTAAGGTAAGGCTATAGTAAGTTACATCAAGGAAAATTATTCTAATATAGAATAAGGGAAGGTAAGATATGCTAGGAAAAATTGACTAGGTTAGCTTAAGGTAGTCTAAGATACGGTAGGGTTAGGTACATTAGGGTAGTTTCACACATGTTAGAGTACGATAGATTATGTAGGCTAAGGTAGGCATGGGTAGGGTAGGTTAGGGCTAGGGTAGGGTAGACTACGATAGGGTAGGGTAGGATAGGTTAGGTTAGGTTAGGGCTAGGGTAGAATAGGCTAGGTTAGGTTAGGGCTAAGGTAGTCTAGGGTAAGGTTGGCTAGGCTAGGCTAGGCTAAAGTAAGGTAGGGTATGATATGGTAGGCTAGACTAGGGCAGGGTAGGGTAGGGTAGAGTAAGGTAGAGTAGAGTAGAGTAGGGTAGGCTAATAGGCTAAGGCAGGGTAGGGTAGTAGGCTAGTCTAGGATAGAGTAAGGTAGGGTAAACTAGGTAAGGTAGGGTTGGCTAGGCTAGGCTAGGCTATACTAGACTAGGGTAAGCTAGACTAGACTAGGGTAGGGTATGGTAGGCTAGGCTAGACTAGGGTGGGTGGGGTAGGGTAGGCAGGCAAGGCTAGGCTAGGTTAGGTTAGTGCTAGGGTAGGGTAGGCTAGGCTTGACTAGGGTAGGTAGTCAAGGGTAGGCTAGGGTAGGGTAGAGTAGGCTAGGGTAGGGTAGAGTAGGCTAGGCTAGGGTATGATAGGATAAGGTAGGCTAGGATAAGCTAGGCTAGGCTAGTCTAGGATAGAGTATGGTAAGGCAAGTTGGCTAGCCTAGGTAGGTTAGGATGTAGGGGTAGGGTAGGGCTAGGCTTAGGGTAGGGGTAGGGTAGAATAGCGTAGGGATGGTGGGATAAGCGTACGCTAGGATAGAGTAGGCTAGGATAGGGTAGGGTAGGCTAGGCTAGTTTAGGATAGAGTAGGGTACCGGTTAGACTAGTGTAGGGTAGGGTAGGGTAAGGATAGGCTAGAGTAGTGGTAAGGTAGGGATAAGTTAGAGTAGTGGTAAGGTAGGGATAAGTTAGAGTAGTGGTAGGGTATGGTAGAGTAGGGTAAGGGTAGGTTAGGGTATTCTAGGCTAAGGTAGGTTGATATAGGCTAAGGTAGGGTAGGGTAGGCTAGGATAGGATAAGGTAGGGTAGGGTAGGGTAGGGTAGGGTAGGGTAGGCTAGCGTATGGTAGCGTAGGCTAGGCTAGGATAGGGTAAGCGAGGCTAGTCTGGATAAAGCAGGGTTGAGTAAGGCAGGGCAAGGGTTGATAGGCTAGGGTAGGGTAAGGTTATGCTTAGCGTAGGGGTAAGGCAAGGTAGAGTATGGCAGGATAAGGGTAGTTTAGGATAGGGTAGCTAGGATAGGATAGGGTTTAGGATAGGCTAAGGTCGATTATTCTAGGCTAGGATAGCGTAAGATATGATAGGGTTGGGTAAGGTAAGCTAGGCTAGTCTAGGATAGAGTAGGGTAGGATATGCGAGGCTAGGGTAGGGGTAGGGTAGAGTACGGTTGGTTCGGGTAAGGGTAGGGTAAAGTAGGGTAGGCTAGGGGTTTTAGGGTTTAGGGCAGGGTAGACTAGGGTAGCGTAGGCTAGGATGGACTAGACTAGGCTAGGCTAGCGTAGGGTAGGGTAGGGTATTATAGGCTAAGGTAGGCTATTTTAGGCTAGGATAGTATAGGATAGGCTAGGGTAGGGTAAGGTAGGGTATGCGAGGGTAGGGTAGAGTAGGCTAGGTTAAGCTAGGGTATGATAGGGCAGGCTAGGATAGGGCCTGCTAGGATAGGGCTTGCTAGGCTAGTCTAGGATAAAGTAGGGTAGGATAGGGCAGTGTAGGTAGGGTAGGGTAGGATAGGGCAGTGTAGGTAGGGTAGGGTAGGGTAGGGTAGGGTAGGGCAAGGTAGGTAGGGTAGGGTAGGGTATGGCTAGGCTTAGGGTAGGAGTAGGGTAGGGAAGGATAGGCTAGGATAGGGTAGGGTAGGGTAGGATAGGATAGGTAGGTTAGGCTATGCTAAGGTAGGCTATTCTAGGATAAGATAGGGTAGGCTAGGATAGAGTAGGACTAGGGTAAGGTAGAGCACGACTAGGGTAGGGTATGGTAGGGTAGGGATATGCTAGGCTAGGATAGGGTTAGGGTAGGGTAGAGTATGTTATTTTCCTTCTAGTGTTATTGCTAGATTTGTTTTATGACATTGATCACTTTATCAGGACTTGGGAAGAGAAATCTGCGGATTCTTTTTGTTGATCCTTTTATCAATTTGTTGTTGCAACTGTCCTTATAATTTCAAATTGATAATTCTTAAAATGTAATCCTGTCTGAATGAAGAAAATGGGTTAAAGGTGTTTTAAGTGTACATTGTGATTTTCTAACTACTTGGGAATGTCATAGGGTATATTTAGTTGGTCTGTTGGTCTTAACATATCTATTAAGGCTATTGAATGTCACGTATCCCATACTCAACTCTATCTTATTAATATGTTTCCAATAAGATGTTTACTAAATAAGCAATTTTCTTAAGGTGTTTCTAATAGGTCAGTTTCTAATAATTCATGCTTTTGAGCCTTGATTTTTTTTTTTCTTTTTACTGTTGTATTTATGAAGTTTTTAATCTTGGTAAAGTTCATCTATGAATTATAAATGAGTTTAATTGGTATACATTGTCAGTGTAGAATATTTTTACACTGACATTCAATCATGACTTTTCATTTATGTGACTTTTAAAGTAGTAATAAGTAAAGTCAACAAAGTTACCATGAATGAAGGGTTATGATTGAGTATCAGTATAAAATTTTTTTATACTAACAGTGTATACAAATTAATCTCATTATAAATTAGAGGAGTGCTTGCAACATTCTACTATTGGTTAAAATTTATTGGAAATTATAAAATCATGAAAGTAATTAAATAACATGTGAGATCCACAGTTTTTTTTAATTTCTAATACATTTCAACCATTTATAGAGTATGTTCAAATGAGTTGCTAATATTCTCTTTAAATTATTAACTATTTTCTACCAGTTTTGGGGAATGAATTGTCAAGTGAACTCTGACCGACCAAATTAAATAAATACATAAAGGTGATCAATCTATCTATATGAAATTTCAACATGCTCTAAACTCGTCATATTTTATTAAATAGATGTTTGAACAAAATGCTATGAAAATTATTCTACTCAGGCAACGTCTAAATCTTATCTAGTGATATTTAAAAAATTTTGTACATATTGAATGACTTTTCATTATCTTTTCATATTATCTAGCACTAACCTTTCAATAAAAAAGGATAATAATCATTTTTTATTCTTTAGGATAATGTTTCATTGCTACCTATTAGTTTATAATATGGTTATAATATTAATTTTAACCTGTATTTTTATTATTATTTGTTCTTGATAAAAAACTCTTGAGTTCTATTTGTGCTCCTTACTAATTTATAATCTTTTCATATTATTAATTTTAGCCTTTCTCTACTTCTGCAGCACCATTTTCTACTGGAATAACTCCTCCAACTGTGAAAACTAATGAAACTGAAAACATGTGGAATTACCAAGATCCATCGAGAAAAGTTCAGGGACCATTTTCCATGGTGCAGCTACGCAAATGGAGTAACACAGGATACTTTCCTGGTGATTTGAGGAATTGGAGAACAACTGAGAAGCAAGATGATTCTATACTATTAACAGATGCCTTGGTAGGAAATTTTTCTAAGGAACCATCCATGGTGGATAAAGTTCAATCAGTACATGATTTACACTACCCAACATCGTTCTCTAGGAAGTCTACACAACATGGTATAGAAGGCCAAGTTGGAGAAAGACCAATATTTGATCAAAATAGTGGACCTTGGAATTCGCATAGTACTCTATGGTCTCGAGGACAAACCACAAACCACAGGAGGAAGTTGGAGATCTAAAGATAATATGAATTCTTTCCAATTGCAAATGAGATACCCAAGAACACTGCAAATGGTTGGGGATGTGATGCTGGTGTTAGAAATGAAGCAACAAATCTTCCTTCACCTATTCCCTAAACTACTCGTGGAACTAAGGAGCAGGTTTTTGAAAAAACATGGTCCCCAACACCTGTCTAGTTGTCCGGGTCTCATAGGAAATTCGTTCCCAGGCAGTCATGGAGGTTTACAAGCCTTTGTGGTAGTGCACCCAGAGCATGTTGTACAAAATGCTAAAAAAGGCTCAAGTTTGCAATCTGTTATTAGTTCTGCTTCTGCAGATAATACTAAGTTACATCCTCAAGCAACAACGGTGGCATCTGTTGTGGCTTCCGGGGTTGACATAAAAATGGCAAGTGCAAATGTGCAAAACCAGGTTTTAAGTAGCCACAACTCTCTTGCTGTAGCTCAAGGGAGGGGTTCTGTCGGGGTTCCAAACCCCGAACCACACTCCTGGGGAGGTGCATCATCTCAAAAGATAGAATCAAATAATCATGTTACTATGCTACCCAGCCACCAATTTCCCATGGCCTATCTTTGCAGAACACTACCTCGCTTAACACTGGATTTGTGGGCATGACTACAGTTACTGGATGATGTTAACAATTAAGGAAACTCAAAATGTCAAGATATAATCACACTTAGTTTTTTATTTATAAAAGCATTATAAGTCACAAAAATAAATGGATAAAAGGAAATAAATTTCAATTAAATAACATAATTTGACCACAATTTCTATTGTCGGAGGAGATTGAATTTTGTGAATCAATATTTTTTACATCAAATTTCCAATCTACTATAATTTTAATTTTCAGTTTATGTTTACTTATTTTATGGAGATATTTCATGTTCAAAGTTATGTTTGGTTGTATAGAAAGAAAAAGAAAGAAAAAATGTATAACATAAGAAAAGAAAGAAAATAAAAGAGAAATAGAGAGTAAAGTGAAAATGAAGTTGCTTTGATATTAAGAAAGTGACATGAAAAAGAAGAAAAATTAATAAAATTATTATAATTACAAAATTACCTATCTATTTATTAATTGTGAGAACCTCTCCTAGCAAAGGATAATTGTAGAAGAATCAATTTTCTGAATATTTTTTTATTTTTATGTTTTATGAATGAAAAGTAAAATAGGTGAATCCACCAATTATTAACATTTTTTCTGGTACTTGCTACCAAATTAGAAAAATATTATATTTCTTTTCCTATTTTCTTGTGCAAGTGACTTTTTACTCCTCACTCTCACTTTCCCTTCTATTAAACAAGGAATGTCTTTTTTCATCTTGGTTCATCACTTTTAATTTGATAGTTATTGATTCATGTTGTTTACTTCTTTAATTTTCTTTCTTTTAGAATTCAAAAGCTACTCTTACCGAAAATTATGGTCCGCAATCA
Source organism: Psophocarpus tetragonolobus (assembly GCA_037954015.1). Taxonomy (NCBI): domain Eukaryota; kingdom Viridiplantae; phylum Streptophyta; class Magnoliopsida; order Fabales; family Fabaceae; genus Psophocarpus; species Psophocarpus tetragonolobus. The sequence goes on along the minus strand of CM075688.1, from coordinate 42,823,724 downwards.
TAATTGTTTTAGTATTTTAATTTTATTTTAAATTTATAGTTGGTTTAGGGACAATATTTATTTTTTTTATAATTATACCTTTATTTATATTAACTTATGTATTAAAAATTTTATAAATATCTAAGTCAATGACTAACTACCTATCTATCGAAAATATTGATGATAATGATTTCAACATACTCAATAATATTTTCTTAATGAGTGTGGATTAACTTTAAATAACTATAATTTGAAACGGGAGGCATATAATTTTATTTTCAAATTGTATAGCAAATAAATGGTCTCTATAATAAAGTATATCTTCGGATACCTACTATGAATATAGAAAAAAAAAATTATGGATATCTTTTTTAGGAATACGCACGAGTAACATATTTTTCCAGCATAACGAGTAGCTAAAAATCACGGCTCGTACCGTGTCAATGCCATTCCTAGACCTAGTTTCACACCATTTTGATCAGTTTGCTATTTCCTCTTCTAAGCTTCTTCATTCTTAGTCCTCAACTTAAACATTCGTAGAAATCATGATAATAAAGAAACATGATTGCTAGAAATATAATCACTAAAAACTAAAGAAAAACCTCGCTTGCTAGATTTTTCTACAAAACAATCAGAATAATGAGGATTCCTCATTAGAAATTGGAATCTTAACATTTATACTCACTCTATTAATAAAATGCTAGTGTTTTATATATAAGAAATAAATACTTAATTTGTAAAAATAATTAAATTAATTGATTTTCTTAAATTTAAATTTCATTCTTACAGTATCCATGAAATTACAGGGCCTAAATGATAATTATATATTTAATGACATTTTTTAACCAATGAAAATCACTTATATTGTCAATAACCCAATAAATATATAATTTTTTTTTACAAAATCAGTGTATATATATATATATATATATATATATATCACAAATAGATTTTATAATAAATGAATAAATTAAGGATACACAAAACAATTAATAATTAATACATTTGATCATATGTTTTTACTATTTACGAACAAGGAATGGTCTTAGTTATTTCTTATATATAGTAATATACAAAGGGGAGAATATTTATTTGCAAATTGTACATTGTATGATTTTCCAAATTTTTAGATGCAATTTATATAAAATCTTTCTAACATCACCCAAGCTAACAATAAATTACAATCACAGGATCACAAATCTAAATGAGTACCCTCTCCGTTAGAACTTGCAGACAGATTAGATGAAAGCACTGTCACTTTACCAAAATATCTTGACAATATGAGTCGGGCAATGTTCTCAGCTGCTACGGCACTTGTCTCCATGGTGCTGGCTGCATTTTCAAACGCATTAACGTAGTATAAATGCCGCCTGTCCAATATAAACGACGCAAATACTTCTGGGGCGTGGTAACGAGGATATGCAGCCCAGTTTATTCGAATGGTCTCGTTCCTCACACTGCCAGTGAGAGGAATCAACAAACAATTAAAAACTGGTTCAAGTTTTCTTTTTCTAATTTTTGTGTTAGGGATCATAAAGTATACTAAGATCCTATAAATATTTGAAAAAATACTGTTAAGCTGCAAAAATATTTTCAAGCGGAACAAATAAATCCCTTCAGGTATGAGACAAATCTAGACCCGCAAAAAATTATACAGATATGGATACTATGACATTCACCCCACCCTGCACTATATATATATATATATATTATAATTAATAAATATGTTTTATTTAATTTGTTAAATAATTACAAATTTTTTTGTTGACTTATTATGGTTGTAATATATGAATTTTGACAATGTTTATACCTAATGTTATCTTTGTTTTTTCATATTATATATATATATATAGGGGGGGGGTGGGTTATGTGTATATGATACGGGCATATTTCTATGCATAAGAAGAATGCAGGTTGCAGGTGCAAGTATAGGCATATAAGTATCCAATAAGTACGAGAATGATGATTAAAGTTGTTATTTGTGTGGGGATAGAACTAGGTACAAGTCCATTTTTCAAACATGTGTATGGAGATTGATATTTATTAACCTTACCTAGACCCTACTCATTTTCATCCCTAATAGAAACTTACAAACTTCAATAGTGAATATAATGGTAAACAAGTAAATACAACCTTAGATTCCAGACTTGATTTGTCCAACTTACACCTTAGGGCAAAATCATTAAATTTGGCTTTTTAAAAGTGAATAAAGATAAAATAAGTAATTTCAGTCCTTGGTAAAAAAATTAATGATGGATATTTCCACACATCTATGATTTTGTTATGCATGTGCATGTAATATCAATAATTGATTTTATTTTTTTATCAATAACTGAGATTAATTACTTTATCTTCTAAAACAAATTGCTCACTTTAGAAAAGTTGGAACCAAAATGATTCATCAGATTCAGAACCCACATTGTTATGATTACGGACTAGACCTCTTCTCCAATTGGGTATGTGATAGCAATATAGACACTTCCCCCACTGTTCACATCGCTGATGCCTCTGCTGACAACATTGGGCCTCATTCCACTGGTAGCAGCAGGCCCAAACCTGTTGTTCAAAGGCCCCACAGATGGGATGACTACATCCACCAAAGTTTACTATCATTTTCTCTGCTGTATTTTTGCTATTCTAGAATATGCTGTGTTGTCTAAGTTTGTTATGATTCTGTTATTGCCTCGTGATTAAGTGCCTAGATATTTCTCTATATATAAGAACTTGAGATGGGAATGAAAGACAGAATACTATTCATCCTAAATTATCCCTTCCTTTCTCTTCAATTCTGGAGGTTTGGTTCCTGACCTTCGTTACAAGAGCATTTATAATTTTACTCTCATCATTTGGTGCTTTCATTGCATCGTAGCCAACAACACCCGTAACCAAACTCTCTTAATTGAGGACACCGTCTTCCGCCTCATCCAATCCCATACCACCTTCACCGATACCCAAAGCTCCCTCCAATCCAAACTCGATGACCTTATTCATCGCCTTACTATACTCAAAACAAACCACACTGCTGATCATAAATCTCCCCACCACCCTCCTCCCCGTGGTAACCCCTTAATGTTATGTTGGCGTTCCTAGGTTTGATGGCTCTGATACCATGACATGGATTTTTAAGATCCCCCAATTCTTTGGTTACCACAATACCCCTGATGAAGAACGCATTCAGATTGCCTCCTACTATATGGACGGTCCTACCCTCAGTTGGTTTCAGTGGATGTTCAAGAATGGTCAGATCTCTTCTTGGTCTAGCATCATCTCTGCCTTGGGGATGTGTTTCGCCCCCTCTTATTACGACAATCCCAGGGGTGCTTTATTCAAGTTGACCCAAACAAACTCCATTAACAACCATCTCGCTGCCTTCAAATCCCTCGCCAACCGCATCATCGGCCTTCCCCTTCCATTTTTGCTCAGTTGTTTTATCTTCGGTCTCTCCCGAGATCCGCCGCGAAGTCCTTGCCCTTCAACCCCTATCATTGATACAGGTCGCCGCACAGGCTCATCTTCAAGAAGACAAGCTTCATGACCTTCGCCACAACACACGTCCTTGATCATTTGTTCCTCCACCTCCTTCCCCTATCAGCCCACTCCCCAGCGCAACACCCCCTGCCCCCCTCGCCCCAATCCACACTACTTCCCACTCCCCCTCTCCTACTTTTAAATTCTTGACCCCCATCGAATTGGCCGATCGCAAAGAGAAGGGCCTTTGCTATCACTACGACGAACGTGTCAACCCCGGTCATCGCTGTAAGTCGCACTTCTTCTGCATTCTCGCTAATGAGGGCGAGTCTTCTGACATTGACTCTTCATTGGTCTCAAATCCCAAACCCCTACCCTCCTCCGGATCCTTGTGACCCATTGGACCTCTCAACGGCACAAATCAGCTTTAACGTTCTTTTAGACGACAAAGCTACAGAGACCTTTCGCGTCTTCGGTTTCGTTAACGAACATGAGGTTTTCATTCTCATTGATGGGGGCTGCACTCACAATTTTTTATCTAGGATAGGGTTGTCCGCTCCCTCAACCTCACAACTCAACCTACACGCCCACTTAGCGTGCTCATCGACAATGGCAATGAGCTCCATTGTTCCAGCATGTGCAAGGCAATTCCAATTCTCGTTCAGGGGCATACTTTTACAGTGGACCTTTATGTTATGTCCTTGGCTGGTTCAGATTTGGTTTTTGGTGTAGATTGGTTGAAGACTCTTGGCCAAATTGTGATGAACTATTCCAACCTCACCTTCGTTTTTTGAAGGACCAACACCTCCCAGAGCTTAAAGGTTGTTCGGCCCAAGGCCCATCGGCCATATTCACCCATCAATTGACCCGTTTAATCCATACCCAAAGGATTGTTGCCTTCTTCCACATTCACCTCAACCCTACCCCAACTACCCTTCCTGATTCCGCCACCGACCCTCAACCACCCCTACCTCCACCTCTTCACAACTTACTCTCCAGCTACTCTGACCTCTTCACCAAACCCTTTACCACTCCATCCACCTTCTCCCTACTCCCAACTAGTTAACGTCCATCCTAATCGTTACCCCTATTTTCAGAAACAGGAGGTTGAATGCCAGGTCAGGACATGCTAGAGTTTGGCATGATTCAGCCTAGTTGGAGCCCCTTCTCTTCACCCATTCTCCTTGTCCGCAAGAAGGATGGATCGTGGCATTTCTGTGTGGATATTATTGTGAAAGATCGATTTCCCATCCCCACCATTGACAAGTTGCTTGATGAGCTTGGTGTTGTTGCATGGTTCTCAAAGCTTGACCTCACGCAGGGCTTTCACCACGTTTCAACATTTGTTGTTGACAATTAGGGAGTGAAAGTAAGAGGGGAAAGAGAAGTTAGTTGAGGAAAAAGGAGAAATAAAGAAGAAGAAGCAAGCGGATGAGAAAAGGAAAGAGAAAGAAGCAAAGGAAAGAGAGAGACAACTAGGGTTAGGAGTAAAACAGGGTTAATAAAAATTCTTTTAAAAGGGTAGGTGTTTTTTGAAAAAGGGTAGGTGGGAATTTAAATTCCCCAGTTATTTCTTCATTTTTGGATTGCCATAGTTTGGACTAACTAATACATTTTGAGTTGCTCAAGTCAATGGCTCAAGAGGTTCCAGTCTTCATAATGTCAACCTTAAGGACAAGGTTCCATATTGTTAGGAGATAGGGAAAGGGGTAAATGAGATAAATAGAGGGATATTGGGGAAGAGGCTTCATTCTATCTACATCAATAATTGAAAGAACTCAGCAGGCTAGCATTAGCTCTGTTGTGAAAGGAGAAACCCTTTTTGGAAGGGAAACCCATGGAGGAGGAGAATTCCTCTTTCAGTCACTGGGTTCCTAACAGAACTTAATCTTCCCAGGGCGACGACGTAAGGCATTCTTAACCTTATTTCATAATTTAAGTACAAGATTTTATTAGAACCACTCATGCTATAATGACCTAATTTCAAAAATGTCATACAAAAAATTAAACCACAGAAGAAAATAGCCACATTGGAGAATCTTCTACTTAATCCAGCTTCATTCAAGTGTCTTACTTTAATGAATAAAATCAACAGGTATAACTACACCCTACCTTTCAAATGATGTTATGCCCACTTAAATATCAACCAGATAGACTACCGCAAAAAGCTAATATTTCAATCAATAACCTCAAACTTTTTTCAAAATGCACACGACATCCAAAGTGCTTGAAAGAGAATTAATGCACAACGCCACAACTACAAAAGTGTGCTCCTAGAAACAATACACCTGAATCTTCATTGCCAAATAGATGGTTTGTGCAAACCTAGAAGAGAATACATAATCAGCAAAAAAATCCCCTTCCCCTCCAAGTGAATCCTGTAATCTAGGCATACACCAAAATAGCTACCTCAAGTTCCCACAAATAGAATCAGATTTAGACAGTCAAAAAAGTTATTCAAACAGCAACATAAGATGATATTAGGCTTGTGAATCATGATTTTTAGTTTATTTGAAATGACAATCAGCAACCAAACATTTTTTTCCAATCATTGAATTCAGCACATCGTGGGCTGTGGGCTTTTATATTCAAGGTTATGAACCATAAGTTATACAAGAATTTAGAGGATGATTTACAAAAAGGCACAGTAGATAACATTCCATAGATACATAGACTATTCAAAATTTCATTAAGATCACTGCCAATGAAATTTCAAAAAGATCACTGCCAATGATTTGCTTTCACCACACAAGTTTAAACCCTTGTTCATGTTACATCCAAAGTCATACGGCAGAATTTGAAACTCCATTTGGTTTTCCGTTATTTTATTTCAGTGGTCTATTAATTATATAATTAACAAACTTATAGCATTCCTCACTCATTTTATAGTCGAAATTCACACAAATAGGATTCTCACTCAAATCAATAAACCTCAGTTCTCATACATAAAATTCAGTAACATACCTATCAGTGGAGGCCTTACTACTCCAGAATCCAGGGATCAAGTCATCAAAATCCGCATCACCTTTCTCTACCTTTTCCGATTTCTCTGATTTTCCTAACCCACCGAGAAGATCGTCGAACGCGGCGGCGCTCCCTCCGGAGCAAAAACGTCGCCGTAGGAGATCTTGGAGGAGCTCTTGAGACCAGGAACGCCATCGAAAATTTCGTCGTCATAGACCGGTTTGTCGTACACCGGTTTGTCATGCGCTGGCAAGTTAACGGACTTGGAACCGAAATCGGCGGAGCTGCGAAACACTGAGTCCAAATTGAAGGCGGCGTCCGGTTTGGCGCGGCCGCCGAAGAGATCGTCGAAGGCGGTGGCGGTGACGGAGTCGCCGAAGGCGAAGGAGTTGGAAGCGCGAGTGGATCGGGAACCTAAATCGAAGTTGAGAGAGGAAGTGTTGTTGGAGGAAGCTTTGGATGCGGCCATTGGCGCCGATATGCCTTGGGGTTTGAACCCGAAATCGGAGGTTAAGAGACCATCGAAATCGTTCATCGCTAGAAGCGCCGAGGAGGAAAAGCTAGAGAGAGATATATACTGCTGCGGCGGTATCCTCGGTGTACGGTGGATCGGCGGGAGAGTGCGGTGAGGGAGAACGTTAGAAGATACAAGGAATGGTACAATCGGACTTGTGTTTCACTTTAATTTTTTCTTACCCTCTTTTTTCTTTTCTTTTTTTAATTTTTTTTTTTCTTTCTTCTGCTTCTTGTTGGTAAATGGTAATAGTTAGTACTGGCTTTGTTGCTTTGTCTATTCACTTTGTTTTGTTTCTCTCTGCCGCTCTGCGTCCCTTGTTGAAGAATTTGCTTCAGTGACAAGATGGCTCACCAAATTGTAATTTCCGTTTCTTGCTATTTTGGATTGAGTCATGTTATGGATTCCTGTCCAGCCTTGTGATTTGGTTGTAAGCGAGGAAACAATATAACACTTTCTGAATTTGGTGTCCACTTATTTTTTTTCTTATTTGTCTCTTAATATTCTTGTTATTTTACTTAATTAATTAATAAATAAATAAGTACTAAAAAAAAGTCTTTCTAAAAATATAACTTCTACTTTCATGTCTTCTTGTAAACTTTATCACTATATTAACCTTATACTCTTAAAAAATATAATTTATAATATTACATAATTATATGATTATTATATAAGAAGTAGAATTTTTTGGCATTCACAATTGATAACTATTTTATCTTTTTAAATATTTTATAACTTGTCTCACTCTCAAAAATATAATTTTTCTTACATTAATAAATACACATTTTCAAATCTAGTGATAAAGTTTACATTGATGAGTTATGATTGAATGTCTAAAAATCTCTACAATGATAATGTATACCAATTAAACTCATATATATATATATATATATATATATATATATATATATATATATATATATATATATATATATATATATATATACTCATATACTATATATAAAGGTAATACTCCATCTTTATTTGCAATTTTATTAATGCATATTCTACCTTTATACCTATTTGAAAATTAAAAAATAAACTACTTTGTTAAGAGGGGATTTGAACCCACAACATTTGGCTCCCTAAACATCAATTTTGCTATCAGACCAACCTTATAACCTTAATAATAAAATTACTTTAAAACATTTATATCTAACCTAAACATTAATTTTGCCACTAGACCAACCTTATAAGCTTAATAATAAAATTACTTTAAAATTTTTATATCCAACATCCATAATTGTTTTACTATTAATAATCTATAATATATATATATATAATGGGAATAGAACATGTCCACATTTTATGACTGTTTTACCCTTCTAAATATTTTATGATTGCTCTCACAATAATAAATGCATGTTCTAGATTACATTTTATGATGCTCAATCTCATTCGTGCAAGACTTCCATATCTATAACAAAGCTAGCTCACAAGTTTTAATATATATACTTTTCTTAAGTAGTTATTCTTCGATGAGAAACTTTTCAATACTTCTTTATTTATGGCAAAAAAAGTTGTTAAAGAAGCATGACGTAAGCACAGAGGAAAACAACCAATATTATGATGAGAGCTTCCAAAAGGCCGATTCTATTGATTTTTGACCTTTTAATATTTTATGAGTTGCAGCTAGCATTGTCATAATGGGCTTGGCTAGGTGGTCCAGCTTGATCTACGATGAGTTCAGATTGGGCCTAGCTAGAAAAATTGATGCTCCACAAAATAGAATAGATAATGGAACCCAACCCACCTAATTGCGAGTTAGGTGGGTTCAGGTCGAGGTGTCTTGTTGCCCTATTAAATCTCATTCTCCAATAATCCCTATCAAGCCCTCACATTCACATTCACATTCACGTTCGCACGTTTCCATTTTGGTTCACACACAAATGCAATTATACTTACTGACTTACACGAAACAAACAAGCAAAAGGCAAAAGCAAGTTCTCGTGTATTCTATTCTCATCTCATGACTGTTGTAGATTTAATATTATTTATAATTTGCATGTTAATGATATAGATACACTATGTAAGTATATTGTTTTAATATTATTTATAATTGACATTTTTTTATAAAAAATTCTTATTTAAAAATATGACAAAATTAAATTTAATAATTAATTGTTTTATTTTAAGTCTGGTGGGCTAGCCACTGAATTCACCAACTTGTGGTGGACCGGGTTAGAATAAGATTCCAGCTATCTTCATTCTAGTAAGTCGGGTTGGCTCAACCCATTTATTTTAAAACCCGTGTAGGGCTATCCTGTAAGGACCTGTTTATTTAATAGGTTATAAATTCGGAGAATAAATAGTGAAAATGATTAAATTTAAGTTTTTACTTAAATTACTAATCGATTTGAGATGTGATAAATTTATTAGTTTGATAATACCATATGGTTGTACTAGGTTGATGATAGAAAGATGTGGGAAAAGAGAATAATTATTATTCTTTTTCTTCAGAGGGTTTTAATTGAGTTTTGGAAAGTTCTCGGAGATTCTATTATCGAAAGGGAGGGTTGCATTTAGCAAACTAAATTTACTAAATACAATCCAACACTATATAAAATTCTTTTTCTTTTAATTTTCTTATTTCTCTTTTCATGTGATTGTCCGTTTTCTCTCCCTCGCCGTAATCTTTCGTCTCTTGCATGGCGGTCGAAACGCTGACGAAATTCGACACATTCTCTTCCATTGCTCCTGATTTTGAGAGGTGATTAGTATAGGTATGTCTGATCGTAATTTTCTAAACTTTTTTATGATCATTTTCGATCCTTCATTTTCGTTCAAGATGAAATTTCTTTGAAAATCTTGATTTCTAAGGTTCCTGTTTAATTTGGGATTCTTGTCAAGTTCCTATGTAATTTCTTCGGTTGATTCTTCCCGTTATGTTTTAATCAACTTTTGGACGGAGAAATAGGTAAGGAAAGCTCTTTTGTTGATTTTTGTTAATAGATAAGTGATTTGGTAGTTGAGAGATTTGACCTATTTGAAATAGCGAGTATTTTGACTATATTTTGAGCTATTTAAGATAATATTTATTTTAATTGTGTTTTGAGCTATTTAATATAGTGCATATTTGATTTTTATTTGGACTTATTGAATTAGCGTATATGAGGATTTCATAGTTGAGATGTATGATGTATTGCGTATGGGATGATTATTATGGGAGTGATGTTTTTATCTTGAATTGGATAGTTTGGATGTTGCCATTCTGGTAGAGTAATTTAGTTTTGGTTGAATTGATTTTCTGTTACTGGAATTGAATTATTGGAATGAAAATGTATTATTTGGAATTGTGATGTAATGCATATGATTGGAGTGCATGATGAGAATTTATTTATTGATGTTGTTGGTTATGGGCAGTTACAGTTGGGTAACTTAGCCTTGGATGATATGTTTGGTGGGGTACATTGATGTTAGGGATACAGCTAGGGTCATGTAATCCAAAATATCAGATATGCAAGGGGACATTTTTGTGATTTACATTGTGGTCTTGGTACCAGATATGCAAGGGGGTGCCTAAAGGACAAACTTAGACAACAACTGTGTGTTGCAGGGTGTCAAGTAGACACTAGACATCAGTTTGTGGTTGTCAGATGAGTATTTCTTAGACTTAAATTGGTGGTAACACAGACAAATTGGACGTTTGTCACCAATTGGAAGGGGTCTTAAGCCGCCTCGGTGTCCGAACTCAATGTAGATATTCCGAAATATGTCGTGTCTGAACATGCTGTTGTGTGAAAAGCTTGTATTCAGGAGAATATAAGTGTGTTTGATTTGATTGATTATGATATTTAATTAATATTTTATTGATTATCGTGAATGCTTATGTTTAGGTGGAATATAAGAATGATTGCTTGGTTGTTTACTATTAGTGAATGTGTATTGATGATACTAAATATAAACGTTGTGCAACCTTCATGCTTTACGATTGATGTAATGGTATGTTGCGTATTATGTAAGCTTACCCTTGCAGTGTTTGTGTTTTTTTGTCTAATTGTGATGATCGTACTTTGCACAGGAGCAGATAATAGTGATGATGCAGAAAGGCAGGATGCTTTGAAATGAAGTATGTTGGATTGTGGCTGGAAGTTTCAAAGGATGTTATTCTATTGTTCAATATGTATATAAGAGAATTGTGTAGAAATAATGTTATTTAAATTTAGAGGCATTGTTGTGAAGTTATGTGATTATTATATTATTATGGAAGTTGTGTGAATATGGTGTAAAAGGATAGATGAATTACGATATGCATGCATAAGAATGTAGAAGTATATGTCAGCATGTTGGTTGGTTTTGGCAGTAGAGGTTCTACTATCGTCCAGGTTTTACTATTTGCAGGGTCTAGCTGGGTGATAGTTGTCGCTGGGCGAGCTACCCTGGGTCTCGCCAGGCGACGAGGTTCGCTGGCGAGCAGAAATTGTGTGTATTATGTTATATTTTAATTTGAACTTTGAAAGTGTTATAATGTAGGCTTTAAAAATATTGAGTATAATATAATGAAAATTTTATATCTTGGTATTTAGATTATAAATAATAGTAATTTAAATAATTTTTAAGAGAATTTATGGTGTAAATAATAATAAAGAAATTTGGGATGTTACATATCCTGTGTGGGTTGGGCTAATTGTTTTGACAAAAATGACATTTAGGTTAAGTTGTTGACTAACTACTCATGGTCAATCCTTGGTTGTTAACAGCATACATGGAAACTAGGTTTAGCCAATGGTTTAACACCCCTATTTTACTTTTTATGATTTCATAATTTATTTTTAAATATATTTTTAGTTTCTTAAATATTTTCAAATATTTATTTTGGTTCAAATAATTTTTTTCTTCACTTTTAGTCCTTTTTTTTTTGTATTTCTCCCTTGTTTTTACAAGTTTTTTATGGATTCTGTTAAGTTTTTTTATGCAATTGATTCTTTTAAGTAGTCCCCGAAATATTTTTCAATTTTTCTATAGATCTTTACTAAATATTTCTTAATGTTCGATCCAATTGATTCTTTTAAGTAGTCCCCGAAATATTTTTCAATTTTTCTATAGATCTTTACTAAATATTTCTTAATGTTCGATCCTGAATTCTTTTCTTTTCTATTTACCATAAGACAATGATACATCAAGATAATAAAAATAATATAATAACAATAAAAAATACAAAATAATTTTTTCTAAGACTAAAAAAATTAGGAATAAAAATTATATAACAAATTTTGGGAATAAAAAATATTTATTTTTTTGTTGGATTAAGGATGAAATAAATTATTTGTCCTCTGTATTCTTAGTTTCATTCCTGATGAAGAAGTTGAAGAAAAGTTGGCATTCCTGATGTCCCAACCAAAGCACCAATTACCAATGTCGCTGAAGAGTCTACGAAAAGAAAAGGTATCTGATGTCCCAACCAAAAAATTACTTTAAAATTTTGATATCCAACATACGTAATTATCCAATTATATTTATGATGTATAATATATGATATTATATTATACACTATATCTATACTTTTATATCTATACTATTAATAAAGGTAATATCTCTTTTTTATATCCACTATTCAAAATACCTATTATTAACTTCTCCTATTAATATATACATACATTTCATGATAAATATTTTTAATAAACAAGCAAATACACAAGTGCGACAATAATTTGAGTTCTATTCAAATTCTCCTCTTTCCATTCTTTCACATTCATTGCATATTTGACATATCCATTGATGATATGACATGTTTTTATCATGTTATCATAAACAAAAAATATAAAATTAGCAAAATATATTTCAAAACATGTCACACAACAATTTATATTTCAAAATATAAAAATTTACAAAAAATATTAAATTTAAACCCTACAATTGTTATATCATATTAAAATAGAAATGCGAATAGTAATACTAGTAATAGTAAGAATAATAATACTAATAGTAATAGTAATAATAATAGGAATAATATAATACTAATAATAATAATAATAATAATCATCATCATCATCTAATATTAATATCTATACTATTAATAAAGAGGATACCCCTTTTGATATATACTTTTCAAAATAACTATTCTAGCCCTACACCTATTTTAAAATTAAAAAAAATAAATTAATTTGTCCTAATAGGAACTTGAACCCATAACCTCTTATTTCCAAAGATATACTTAAGCACTAGACAAACCTTATAACTTTAAGTAAGAAATTACTTTAAAATATAATATATGATATTATATTATATACTATATCTATACTATTAATAAAGAGAATACATCCTTTTTATGTCTACTTTTTAATATACCTATTCTACCCCTACACCTATTTTAAAATTAAAAAAATAAATTAATCTATCATAAAAGGGACTTGAACCCATAACCTCTTATTTCCGAAACATATACTTTACCACTAGACCAACCTTATAACTTTAAGCAAAAAATTACATTAAAAATATTGATATCCAACCTATATAATTGTCCAATTATATCTATAATGTGTAATATATTATATTATATTATATTATATTATATTATATTATATTATATTATATTATATTATATACTATATCTATACTATTAATAAAGGCAATACCCCCTTTTGATATCCACTTTTCAAAATACCTATTATTAATATATAATATAATAAATATATGGTAGGGATAACTATTATATAATTTAATAGTATAGATATAGTATATATACACTACTACAAAAATAGGATTCAACATCAGTTCTAGGGCCAAAACCACATTAGTTTCGAACCAATGTTGTATCTACAGATGTAGAATTGAAACATCTCTATATTGATTTCTTAGAATCGAGGTAGTACGCTACATACATCGGTTGTTAACGAACCGATATTGATAACTGATATGAAAATGATAATAAATCTACATCGTTTGTAAGGTTGGACCGATGCAATGTTAATAAAAACCTACATTGGTTATTTTAAGAATCGATGTTAGTTTTTGTGTTTTTTTTTTGTTTTTTTTAAATAATCCAACCTGCAATTTAATTATATACAAATCCAATATATTTAAACTAAAACAAATACAGACTTTGTACTAATATTGGAATTTAAAATGAAAATACATTTTTTTTTCTTTTTAAATAAAAGGTTAGACCTTTAATTATCTAAATATTATGTTCTTTAGGCTTAAAGCTATATTCCAATCATTTTATTACTTTTACACAACAACTTATTATGTTGATAATTATTATATTTAGATATATTTAATATTTTTAACATGTAAGTAGTGGATAAAACATATGATATAACCCATTTCTTTAATTTTATATTTATAACCTATTTTCTTTATGGTTTATTATGCTCAACCTTTAATTTTATATCTATAACTCATTTTCTTTGTTTGATACACAACTAATATATACGTATATTTATAATTGTCAATACAGAATGGAAGGAAAAGGAAATTATTATCTTTATGATTTATTTTCTAGGAAATTATTATCTTTATGATTTATTTTCTTAACATCTGATAGCTCTAACAGGAAACTAAATTTTAGAAAAATATACCGTGAATATAAATTTTGAGTAACTCAATTCTTCCTCTAAATGAAATATATTAATAATGAAAAATATAATTTATTTATTTTATGGTAATAAGAAATAATTAAGTACCTGTAAGCTTTGGGAGAGCACGCCAAGGACCATGGCTATGTTTTCATATTCAAATCTTTTAGACTTTAGCAACTCCTGCGAAATTGAGGAGCTCTCCCTTTCTCTTTCCGTTGAAAATTATGCAATTACTTTTATTTTATATGCACAACATATATCTTTCAATTAACACAATTTTATACCATTTTTCTATAATAAACTCTTCTAATAATATTTAACGTGATTGAATATTAATATTGAGAACTTAAATTTAAAATCATTAATTAAGTTGAAATAACAATATCAAAGGTTGGTGAATTAATTTTTAATTTTGCTATATATTTAAGTGAGACTGCGGAATGTAAAAAAAAAATAAAATAGGAAAGTGAGATTAGGGAATTTGAAGACTAATTTATTTTAATTTAAAATTATTTGTAACCACTAGTATATTTTAAGTAAACGACTATTTCTCAACAACAATTACAAACCAATACATGCTCAGTGTACTTGTTTGCCCACCTTAATCTTTTTAGGATAACAAAATTTTATTATTTTAGTATATGAAATTGTGGAAGGGGAAATGTTAAACTAGGTTTAAGTTTTAATTTATTTTATTTTATAATTAAAATAATTGCAAGCTTTATTTCATAACTTTTTAAATATAATTAATCAAACTAAATATGTATTAATTAGTATTAATGGTACCTATATTATCTAATCATACTTATCACATCAAATTATATGTTTAAAAATATACTTTCATTATGTTTATTTTTAAAAAATAACTTTATATGTGTGCATAATATGTAAGTTTTGAAATCAAATATTATTTATATAAAAACATTTTCAATCCAACAGTCAAATTATCAAATTAAATTTATCAGCATATTTTGGAGAATTTAGAGTTTTTTAATTCATCACTTGAGCTATAAAGCGCTGCACTTTAAATTAAAAAATAACAAGATCAGATTAAGTGGGATGGTGACTACGTTAAACAGAAGATCAAATGATACTGTTTCTTGAGAAAAATCAGATGTGTCTAGGTTCAAGTTCTTTTGTCACATAAATGAACAATACAATTTACTCTGTTGGCTTATTGTTTCAAGTATGGGTACCCACTGATCAGCCTTACATGGCAGTAGACATGGTGGGTGCAAATTCTCAGTCACCAGCCACTTGACATTTCCATAGAAACCAAATAATATTACTATTTGGAAGATGAAGTAAGCAACGTTCAACATAGAGTCAACAACAAACAAACTAGAACAGAATCAACCAGTGAACATCAATAAGTGATATTGCTATCGACTGTTTGCTTTACCATCTTTTCGAATGCCATATTTAGTTACACGTTTTTTATCTTAGAAACTCCATCAATATAAGAATTACACAAGACTAAAGATAGAATAAGAGACAAAATAGCATTATCACATTAATTCTACTAACATAACAAATAATAGATTAACATAGGATAGGATAATTCATAAATCATTAGAGTTTTGAAATAAGGATTACACATGCAACCAAATCCTAAGCAAACCAATTATAAAGGAAAGATAGTGAATGACAATGAGCTCCAAGGTGAAAAATGTTATAATCAAATGTAAAAATTATATAAAAATATTATGCCTCCCAAGGACATAATTAAAATCCAATTTAGTGTGTACATGCTCTATGTACGATATTCTAAATGTTTGTTTTCAATTTTTTAGTTCAAATTGTAAACACCCTGTACATTCTAACAGATTTCTAATATTCTTTAAATTCAGGCATAGAGCTCACAAAATGTCTCACGATCCAAAATAGAATGGTAATAATCACCTGCTATTGTTGCACTTGGCTACCTTAAGGTAGTCCACCTATCAACTGTTGAAACATGAAATAAGGTAATGTTCGATGTCAATTGAAGACAGACAAAATTCTAGGGTTGGATTGGATGCAGTGGCACCTGCTAAGAGTTGACCAAGATAAAGAGATATACACAACTCAATATTCTTCCATTTCTTTGTTTTCTTCTCCTTTTCCTTTTCGACTAGAGGTTTTTGGTATAATATTATCTGACTTAAAATGGTAAAATTTGTTGCAACACCAATTACATATCCCAACAGAACTACAAAAGAATCAAGGGAATAGTCAAGTAATATGAAATTGCAAAAGAAATAAATTTACAATGGACAATACTGCTATTCAGACACCAAAAAGTAGGTGATTTTGAAATGGATAAGTATCAAGTCAACGAAATGGAAGACATGATTTTAAATAAAAAGTATGTTCAATATTACCAACCTATTTAAAAGGAATTGCTTTAAAAATCACCATTTTCACAACATTCATCATAACTTTACATCATAAGACCACATTTACACAAGTATATATACAAGCCTCAAAACATGAAATGTGAATCTTTTGCTCCTTAAGCCCGACAAAAGCAAATCTATAGGGTGCTTAAGTCTCATAATATAGAAAACTGTGAAAAAAAAGTAGCATTTGGAGATTATTTGAGAAACAAATGAAAAGTTTTTTTTTTTCTTAAACCAGAAAGGCTTTAAGCTTCTCAAAATAAATAAACACCTTGATTAGCACCAAAAACAGAGTTAACATTCATTGAAAATTATGACACAGAAGACATGATGATGAAAACAAATTAAGAAGCAAGCCTACCACTTCCTGGTGCGTTTTCTTGGATGGTGCTAAAGGCTCTAACTACAACAAATAAAAAAATATATTAGTAAGCAATTAAGCAAACAAACATAAGTTTTAAGTTTAACCTAAAATTTAGTAAAGTCATAATGGCTTATCCATTGAACCTCCAAAATTCATAAAAGAAGTTATGAACCTACAAAATTCTTAGAGAAATAACATTTAGGAAATGAGTGGAGGAAAAATAATGGTAAAGGCAGCACTTAAGAGTACCAGATCCCACTAACCCAACACCATTCAATTGAATTTCTTAAAGATGCTTCTTGATAAATTAATTAATTATTCCTATGAACGTAATATTATTGGTAGCCCTCAATTGCTCCAAGAGTAAGGGGAATAAAATACAAAAAAGCAAGCATCAGCTCAAAGAAAAGCTTTTTAACTACAGAGTAAAATGAAATTGAGGGAAAAAGCTAATTCACTTTCAAACTCATACTCACTAAAAAGTTCAAGCATGAATTGAGATAGTCATCGAAAAAAAAAACCACAAAAATCTATGGTCATAGGAGACTTTCGTAGGCATCAACATTCAATGAGAGGTTATCTTTATAGATAACCAGCCAACAACGGGGCTTAACAGAAGTTGAACATGGACCAAGAAGCAAGATTGGAACATTCTTGTTTGACTAAGAGGTGAATAAGATGAAAAAACAAAACTAAGAAATATTGTATTGAACAAAGTTTAGGTTAATTTGTACCAATAATGAGTAGTAAGAGGAACCCTTGAATGAAGAGAATACGTAGAACCAATGATAACCCTAGCAACAATACATTCAATAATAATAGAAATCAAAACAATATAATCGGTAGAGTTTGTGTGAAGACATGGGTTTTCAACGAGGGTTCACGAAAACGAGGGTTAGTAAAGATGAAAGTTCATGAAGATGATTCCATGGAAAGAGCTTTGGCATTGTGAGAGAGAGTGAGAGTGGGGGAGAGAGAAAGAGCCATGACTTTGTGAGAGGAAGAGGGAAAGTGAGAATTTGAGGGTTTTCGAGAAACTTGGCATTCTAAATAGCTTTGAACTGCAAGAGCTCCCGGTAACAAGTGATAATGACAATGAGATGCTTCAACAGACGATGATTTTGAGAAGAGAAAGTGAAGATGAAGCGAGCCAGGGAGGTTTGTGAAGAAAAAAGGGCGCAAAGAGTGAAGGTATTTTCTATTTTTGTGCTTTTTTTAAAATTAGCTACAACGGTC